>LPNX011029843.1:568939-613050 GCA_001517045.1 Pseudotsuga menziesii
GGACAGGAGCCACTTATTAGCTTCTTCAAATTTTTAAGGTCACACAGTTCATTAAATGAAAAAATTCACACATTAAATGACATCAGAATATTTTTAAAAAAATATCACTATGAAGCCAACATAATATTCTACAATTTGTTTTTTTACTGCAAGTCAAAATTCACATGGCATATATGCGTTTTGAGGGCTTCTATCTAGCACATGAGTAAAAAATCAGGTTTTCATCGCCAAATTTGGCCAAAAAGTGTTACCCATCTTCATGGAATCACCCTACATCCTCCGGTATCATTTTTTTATGGTTTTGGTGAAATGAAAAATCCACCTTGAAAATGACACAAATTGTCTAAGTGGAAATGATTCTGAACATTGAAAGTTACAGGAGGGAGAATCGGTTACCAGAGACGAAGGATGCGGTTTGGGGTATGATCCGCTCATTCCCAAGAGTCGTTTTCTATGTGATATTTTGGGGTAAGCACGCAAAGGGTCGAAATGATAGGCAATCAAATATCCAGACGCCATTGGAGCAGATCTACGGCTAAACAAATCAATCATGGCGCATATCACTCCCTAAAATCTAAAAATTTCATTGCATCAAGCATATGATGTCTATTTCTTCCTGAAAGGTATCCTAATGATTAAACTACAGAAGACAAATATGTCTTCCACACGAAGCAAGAACCCTAGTGAAGAAGAATATTCTGATACCGTCTTCAGGAAGGGAAAATGGATGCAGGATGTCTAGTTCGCGTGCCTTGAGGAAAACGAGGGATGATGAAGATTGAGGCTGGAAGTCATTTCCATGGCTGATAATATGGTGCCACGGCAGAAACAACGGATTGACTAGTATCTCAGCATAAGGGTCATATCCCAAACCCACGTGATCATGTGTGATGTCATCATGCTATTCGATGATGGCACATGTGAGGGTGCTGACAGAGCCATCATCAAGTTCGATCTCCCAACTCTTTATAAACGCCACTTTCAGAGCCATTTGAAGAAATAGACTGGGTGAATGTTGAAGAGAGGTTAGGATGGTTAAATATTAGACTACCAAGAATCCTAAGAGTCTTAAATAAATTTTGTAATGGTCGCCTCGATTGAGAATCTTCTTATCAACGTGTTCTTTTAGTTGGGGAGCCTAGACTGGGAATTCCACTGCTCTTAAGTTTTCATGCTAGGGGAACTCCAACCATCATGGTAAGGACGTTCATTACATTAGAATATATTTTTAGTGCCAGTGAGGCCGAGGAAAGGATGTTCAACACATTAGATGGACCACCTGAGGCTGTTGAGGGAATTCCTATAAATTGAGCACATAGATATATGGACAAACACACAACTCACAAAATAGATCACATAATTTACTCAACAATTGAAGATTGAAATAGTGCAAAAATGGCTTGCAGCTATGAATGCTTTCATTAATCAAAGAGTAATCAGATAATAATTACAATGAAATACAATGGCTTTAATAGCCACATGAAATTCGAATCCACATGAGTAAATTCGAATTGATAGACTCTACTTGACTGTAGATAACTAAGACTTTGTCTAAATCACTATCAGAGGACTCAATAGTTAACTGACCTTGTCTAAACCATAACTGAAGTTCATTGGATCTCGAAAACACAAATCAAGTGTTACATTTAGTGTTGACTAAGGCTAACTGACTGTGGTAGGTGAGAAATGTGCCCCTTCTGAGTGCAGTCAAGTAAACCTAGCGCTAACTAAATGTAGAGGACTAGAACCAAATGTAACTGAATCCTAACTTAGCTTAACTAGTCATCAACTAGACTGAACTGACCTTGGTTAGTTTCAGCACTCCCAGTGGCTCCTAAATTATAGGGATTGGTCTAGGAGGCTCCTAAACTGATGCAATTAAGTGCAATGAGTGGCAGTAAGCCTCAATTAGTGTTCCCCACACTTTAGTAACTAAAACATGTGCCCCAATTGGGCCAAGTGGACCCAATGGTGCTAATGACTATAAATAGACTGGTTGGATTCCCGATTTAGACATGACTTCTGATTTAGACATATGACCAAATTTGGACAAGGGAGGATTAATAATCCTCACATCGCCCCTGAATGCTAACTTGGACAATCTGTGGGCCTTGGTAACTAAGACCATAGGTCACCCATTGCATCAAGTAAAATAAAGTAACTGCTTAATACAAGGAGCTAGGGCAAAAACCGCACGGGAAAAAATCCCCCCCTATATCTAAGCAGGTAGAATCAGGTCTCAAGTTTGAAAAACTTGAAAATATGTTGCTACAATCTTCATCTCTGTGAGGTATCGAAGCAACATGCATGGTGTACTGTGCACAGGTATTCTAGGGCCTAGCATGTAGACTTCCCCTTCTCCAAAAATGATGATGGAAGGAAGGAGGAATGTAACCTTTATCTCTTGCTAAATGAAGAGGTGTATGATCATATCCATTCTTCTTAATGTAGTGAGACTGAGCCCTTGCCACATAGCATCTTACAGGGATTCTATTGCATCTCTCTGAAGAAGGTAAGATTGCATGGCATAGCGCAAGGGTCTTTCCTTTCTGAGTGTCAGGTGAGTTTCCAGTCATCTTCCTAGCTTCCAGTTTGGAAGTAGGGACTGAATATAGATCTGAGTTACCCTGAATCTCAATCTCATAAACTGATAAAGATGGATCTGCAATACTAGTAGAAGCTGTAAAAGAAGTAGATGCAATGATTTTACCTTCCCTTGCAAGTGGCTGCTGAGAGTGCATTGGTTCTGAAGGAGGCATGAAATGTGAGAACTCATATGCTTTTGAAGCATGATTTGCAGTACCCTTTGCTATGATGCTCCCAGTAGATATATATGTGATCTCCACTGAGTTAGGACCAAATATCACTCGCTTTGGAGATCCAGTATGGGTCATCTGATAGACAGATAACATGTTCGAAGCTAGGGAGGGAACAAATAGCACATCTTTGAACCTTCCATGTTCAAGCTTGATAGAGCTCTTCCCCTTTGTTTTGACTTTACTGTTATTTCCCATCTGAATACTAGGACCATCAAAGGACTGAAAAGAAGAGAATGATTCTCTGGATGCATCCATATGGTTAGAAGCTCCAGAATCAATGAGGAAGACATGTGTTGATGTGCAGCAAGCCTTCTGTGCATGGCCTTTCCTTTGGTACCCTTCATCTTCTTCTTCTTCAGAGTCATCCTTCCTTCCGCTAGCAGGTACAAAAATGTTATGTTTCTTCAAAAGAAGTGCCATTTCATCAAGTTTTCTTATCATATAGGAGCTTTCTGAATGAAATCTCCTTCCACAGTAAGAGCATAGGATCTTTCCTTTGCCATTCTTCTTGCTTCTCTTCGAACCTAAAGGCTCTTTTGACTGCTCTTTCTTCACAGGAGACTCAGCTCTTTGCTTCCCTTTTTCATTCACTACCTTATCTCCTCTTGCAACCAGAGCTAGATCTTTGGAAGATTGAATGATCCCCATTTTGATCAATTTATCATTTTCAGAAATAAGACATTGGATGAAGGAATTAAGAGTGGGCATCTTCCAATTTGGAGTAGTGAGCCTTACTATTTGGAAGGTGGATACAAAGACTGAGTAGTCTGCATTGAGCTTTGTGAGAATGGCAAGGATGAGCTGATCTTCATCCTTCTCCACTTTGCATTGCTTCAACTAATATATCAGGTTCTTGAAATTTGTGAAGAATTCATTTAGTGATTCAAAATTTGATGGATTAAGAGTGATCAGATCATTTTCTAGCTGATGGATCCTCATCTCATCCTGCTTATCAAATAAGGAGGCAAGTTTGTCCTAAAACTCCTTGAAAGTCTTCAATTCTTAGATGTGGAATCGAAGATCTCTAGAGACTTAGGAGAGCAAGTGTCCATGGGCTTCATCAAGCCTATTCATGTACTGACCTTTGTCTTTATCTGAAGATGGCTCTACCTCTGTTTCTTCTATGAGTCTGAAGAGCTGCTTGGTACAGAGCATTACCACAATGTATTCCTTCCACTGTTGATAGTTAAAGGGAGTGAGAGGCTCCACTAGATGATCCATTTTGAATGTAGTAAGAAGGATTGAGCTGCTGTAGCGAATGCAGTGAGAAGAAAGGGTTGCTTGTAGTGAATGTTGTAAGAAAAGATGATAACTTGTCACACAATCAAACATACAAAGTAAGGTCGACAGTCTACACTTTTGGAATTTCCTTCACACCCAGCATAGTTGATCAAGCAAGCTTGATAAACAATTTCCTAACTTGGGATATTAAGTGGTAAATTCTCCGCTTCTGGTGCAATACTAGAAGGAGCAATTTGCTAAAAAAAAATGATCCAGCTGGAGATCTAAGGAGGAGAGGTGTCTTGTCTGCTGAGGCTCTGATACCATATTAAATTGAGCACATAGATCTGTGGACAAACACACAACTTACAAAATAGATCACACAATTTTGCTCAGCAATTGAAGAATGAAACAATGCAAAAATGGCTTGCAGCTGCGAATGCTTTCATTAATAAAAAAGTAATTAGATAATAATTACAATGAAATACAATGGCTTTAATAGCCACATGAAATTCGAATCCGCATGAGGAAAATTGAATTGATAGACTCTACTAGACTGTAGGTAACTAAGATCTTGTCTAAATCACTATCGGAGGACTCAATAGTTAACTGACCTTGTCTAAACCATAACCGAAGTTCATCGGAGCTCTAAAACACAACTCAAGTGTTACATGCGGTGTTGACTAAGGCTAACTGACTGTGGTAGGTGAGTAATGCACCCCTCATGAGTGCATTCAAGTAAACCTAGCACTAACTGAATGTAGAGGACTATAATTGAATGTAACTGACTCCTAACTTAGCTTAACTAGTCATCAACTGGATTGAACTGACCTTGGTTGGTTTTGGCACTCCCAGTGACTCCTAAATTGTAGGGATTGGTCTAGGAGGCTCATAAACTCATGCAATTAAGTGCAATTAGTGGCAGTAAGCCTCAATTACTGTTCCCCACACTTTAGTAACTAAAAGATGTGCCCCAATTAGGCCAAGTGGACCCAATGGTGCTAATGACTATAAATAGACTGGATGGACTCATGATTTAGAAATGACTCCTGATTTAGACATATGACCAAATTTGGACAAGGGAGGATTAATAATCCTAACAAATATAACACCCCCATGGGAGTTGTGCCTGGAATTTCTTGTCCAATGGGTATCCATCGAAAACCTCTGTATGTGGTCGTTGTCTCCATAATCTCAGCATGTGCTGACCATTGCTAGAGGAAACCCGTTGGATCAAATGCTCATTCGTGATGATAGGATGTTGAAGGATTTCATCATCATATTTGTGAATTTCACTTGCCAACTTTAGGTGGGGTGATGACGAATCCATGGAAATGTTTCACTGTATGACCATTAGGAGGACCCTCCTCCTAGGAGAAGAGAAGCACAAGATTGAAAAGCCTCATCAAGGACCTATTACTGTCAAAAGTAGTGTGGTCCTTCCCTAAGTCCCCACAAATAACAGTCTTACCAGGATAGGAAGGGACAGGGTGGAGAGTTGATCATAGAAGGAACAAAAACCTTCCTTCCAACTATGAACACAGGAATAACAGTTCCATTGAGAAAAGAATGAACACAAATGGCCTATAAAGGAAAATACACATTGCATATCCAACAAGTGAAGAAATAACTCAAATCTAGTTAGCAGATAGCTACCTTAGACATCGTGAGCTGTCATTTTCAACACAAGCAGTCCTAAAACTGAAGATGTTGCACTACCATTTAAGACCAACATGCACATCGCTCCATAATGTTTTGTTTTGTGTGTTCTAATCATGGTGAATGCGCCACGTTTGAGGTTGTTAAGTTTTTTTATCAAGATTGTAATGAACTTCTAGACCTGTTTGGAGGGTAGGCTTCGGGGCCAGAAGACCTATGTAAAATCCTTTAATAGTGGTCAAGGAAGCTTCAGGAGAGCTATAGGTGATACTCCCAATGCCTAAAAGGAAACCTATAGGTGATACTCCCACATAATGTTGAAATTGTATTCATAATAAGGATATATGCCTTAAAGTTTAGCTCTGATGTTAATAACGTCAGATGATCTTGGCGTCCTCTAATGTTTACACAAATATTTCTAGAAAATTAGTTGTTAGACCATCAATCGGGTATACTTATGGTTGTAATGAATATGTTGTAATTAAATTTGTTGTAATCAAATACTTTCAATATTGTTCATTACATTACCTTCCTGTGGTCAATATATATCCCGCAATCAACTTATTTCCTTCAACAAATGTGCAACAAAATCATTCCATAAAATAGACAAGTACAAAAGTACTTAAAATGAATAAATGAACACATTATAATCAATGAAAAGACAATAAGATATGTAATTGACAAATTCGTTATGGTGATAACTTACAAATATGCATTAGAGAACGATACAAATTTTCATTATATTCCTTTCCATTGTGAAGACCTACACATATCATGCCAAAATGGTATGTTCATATAAGCCATTGATAGAAATGTAAAAAAGGCATAACATATATGAAATGGTAAGAAAACAAAATGAAAATACCTAAATGAGCTTCTCTTAGTTTCAATAATATCTTATTCTATACTAAACAGGGCCAACCACGTGAAGGTTGAAGCTCATATGGCCCCTCCCCACCTCACATCACTCTCAATTCCCCACACCCAATCTATCTACTGTAAAAATAAATGAAAGCTACATAAAAAAAAAGAAAGATAAGATCCATGCATAAACAGTAACAGAACAAGAAATATATGCATGAAAGGTAAATCCAAGTAATAATCTAAGATATAAATTTTCATAGATACAACTTAAATGACAACTGATAAATAAATCATGCATGTTACTTAATGAGAAACATCCAACCATGTGCCTTCACAATCTTGTCGAACATAATCCATGCCACCATCACCTATTACTTCATCCACTTTTCATTTCATCCCTTCAAAATATGCAACACTTGATAAATCTGCACACTCCAATTCATATCTATTACAATTTATTGGTCCCTTCAGAGGGCATGCCAAAACTACACACCCATTATTCTCTACCAGATATTGTACATAAAATACCTATTTCACTTGTGATGCTAGAATAAATGGATAATATTGCACTCTATCCTTACTCAAGAATCTCTTCAGATTCAACATGGTGAAACCAAGTTCATCAACTTTCATTCCATTCTTCTTGTGTACATCTATCCAATCACATTTGAATAGTGGATACTGCACCAAATAGTAGTCCAATAACATTATTTCTTGAATCACTCCATAATATGTTGTCATTTGATGTATAGGGAACTTTTTATCCTTTGCACTTGATCTCATTAAGGTTTGTGCATCTATGCACATGCCACTATTTTGGGTGGCCCTGACATTTTCTATGCTTTTAACTTGAAATCTACACCCATTGATTAATTATCCATCATACTTAGTTTCATATGTCATTGGGCCACGTGCCAACGATTTAAGGGTATCAGAGATGTTTTCTTTTCCTTCCACCTGTAAATTTTTAAATGTCATTACAAAACCATTGAAATTCAAAATATATTAAAAGATTCTCACCTTGATATGTAATAATATTCTTCATCAATGAAGTTCAATTAAATATAATATGAAGAATATATCATTACCTGTTTTCTTAACCAATCACTAAATTGTTGGTTGTGGAGCTTTTGCAGTAAGAATTCATCTTGTTGTGCTTGGATGTTATTATTGGAAATTTTTGTCAAGTGCATCATCTTTTCGAGTAATGTGAATAAACAATTTATGAAAATATTGTGATATATTATAATAAAAAATGATTTCATAAGGATGTTCTTATTACTTACTCTATCCAAGGTTGAATTTCATCTACGGTGTGCAAGACCCATATGTGGGCTTGTAATAAACTAGTTTTATCTAATTCAATAGAAGTTCCACTAGATAAGGCCTTCCATATTGTCCAACCTCTCCTTCCTCATCATCCCAAGCTTCATTTCTACTAGGCATGCTTTGAATATATTCCATACTTTCAACATATCCAGCACAAAATTTTATGGATTCCTCCATAGTGTGGTTTTTAGCTATGTAGCCTTCAGGCCTATTCTTATTTTTCACATAACTTTTGAAAAATTTCATGTTCCTAGAAAAAAGCACACAATTTGTAGTGAAATTAAAAGTATGAATAAAGAGTTTCTAGTAATGTATTATTATTATATGCATATAAAATGTTGGAATTTATGTGGATTTTCACTTAATAAAATTTCACTGACCTTTCAAAAGGGTACATCCATACGTATGCAACTGGTCCACAATAATGTAGCTCTCGCACCACGTGTACAGTCAAATGTATCATTATATCAAAGAATGAAGGGGGGAAATATTTTTCAAGTAAGCACAAAGTTTCCACAACATCATCTTGTAAGTTATCAAGATATGTTGGATCCACCATTTTTGCACAAATTCGACTATAAATGAAGCAAAGCCTGCAAATAGTGTTTCGAACTGCTTTTGGTAGCACATGGCGCAATGCTACTCGAAGGATTTGTTGCATGAGAACATGGAAATTATGTGCTTTCATATTATGAAGCTTGAGATATTTCTTAGATACATTATTTCTAGGGTTTGAACTATATCTGTATGGAACTTTTAACGTGAACAAAACACGACAAAGAATCTTTTTCTCCTTTTTTGAAAGAGTGTGTGGTGCTGGTGGAAGAAATAGTTCTCTGCCTGTTTGTTCTGGCCATAGTGACTTCCTTATACCCAACTGTTGTAAGTCATCACAAGAATTTTTTCCATCCTCTGATTTATCTTTTATATCCAGAAGGGTTCCAAAAATACTTTCACATACATTTTTTTCTATGTGCATTAAATCTAAAATGTGATGCACTAGAAGTTTATGCATCCAACCGTATAAAAAATCAATGAATTATAACATCAAAGAAAAATTAAACATTATATTCCAATTAAACACAATGAAATCCTTCATTCATCATACATTTTAGGCCTTAAATTAACATGTGCACATACCTCCCAATATGGTAAATTGAATAGAATTGACCTTTTCTTCCACACATCAGCCTTTGAATTTTCACCTTGTTTTAAATTTCACTTTCTTTTTGTACTTTTATACTTTCCCCATTTCTCTTCCCTTCCTTCTGTTTCTGTAAAAATATATGGCACTTGTACAATTTTAAGTGCAATGAGATGGTCATACTTACCATTAAATGGTCCTTTTGTGAATGATACATATGATTTATTGGAATATATCTCCTATGTCCCATGTACACACACTTCCTACTATATTTGAGATACATTGAATCTGTGTTCTTTCCACATATAGGGCATGCAAAAAAACCTTTAGTCGCGCAACCAACCATATTTCCATAAGTAGGAAAGTCATGGATTACCCACATCAATGTAGCCTTCATATTAAAGAATGGCCTTGAATGAGCATCATATGTCCTTGCCCCTTCATTCCATGTTAGTTTTAGTTCATTTACCAATGGTTCCAAATAAACATCTATCTCGTTTTCTTGTTTCTTGGGACCAGATATTAACAACGACAACAAACAAAAGCTCCTTTTCATGCATAACCATGGCAGAAGGTTATATGTGACTAGTACTACTGGCCATACATTGTGAGTACTACTCAAGCTTCCAAATGGATTAAATCCATCCACTTCCACTACAAGTCATACATTGAGAGGATCGTTGGAAAATTCAGGCCATTTAGAATCTGTACTTTTCCATGTCGTGCTATCAACTAGGTGGCCTATTATTCCATCTTTAATTGCATTCTCATGATTCCACCTCATTTTCTCTGAAATATATGTAGAGCTGTAACAAAAAACATAAAGAATCATATATACATTGCAATACTTAGTAGATTAAAGAAGATGATTTTTTAGTAGGTTAGTAGTACATGAAGGTGTATGATATAATGGAATCATAAGAGTTCAAAGTCATACGTATAAATTCTCTTCAACCTCGACACTATAGGGAAATACCTCAACACTGTTAGATTTTTAACATTAAGATAGAATAACATTAGGATCTTTAACTAAGAGAACAACAAGCACAGCAATCAAACACAAGAGACAATGAACACAGTGTTTTTCCTCATGGGAACCATAAATGGAGAAAACCCCACAACTTCATCAGAGATAGAATCGGAACCAAAAGTAAAACCCCAAAACAGTAAGATGATCTCCTAACAGCAATAACCTCTTCCTTCCTTGCCCCAGTGTCTTTCTCTTCCTCAGCTATGCGCTACAACTAAGTGTGAGTGAGTGTGTGATAAATAGAGAGGCTATCTCTCTATTTATACTAATTCCCATCTTGACTAAACCCAACTAGGGCCGACTTCACTAGGTGAGTCTAATAACCCTAGTGCCCCAAAACTGTGGAGAATTTAACCCTTGATCAATAGGAGGGTTACCCACAATGACTTGACATGGCTTGTTTACATTATAGAACCTCCCAATAGGAACATTGAGGCATGGCATGACCCAAGTACATCTCAGAATAAACATCGGGTTACAATATATAAGAAATACAAGTGAATACATTCCGAAGTTACAATTACATCAACACTATGTTACAGTTGATTTTACCACACATGGTGAATCACACTTTTATGGCCTTCCCTATCCCTCTGCAGAATCCTTAGACCCCATGGACCATTTTTGTACCTTTGATGTTTCCAATATCATCCCTAAAAACATGCAATAATTGCCATATATGACTTTTAATCCCTTTCTCACGTATATATGCGGATTTGACCCTTAAACCCGTGTACATCGAGATGTGTGCAAAAGGCCAAATTATTTTGGAGTTTTCCTTGATGTGGATCCAACTCACTTGTCTCATGGCCTTCCATATGCCTTGAGATCGCTCAGATTCGACCTTTAATTACCCCATTGACGAGCTATATAAGGAACCCTTTGGATACATTGAAGGCATGAGGAATTGTAGAGAAAGAAAACTATAGTCCATTGTTGTCAGAGCTTATACTTGAGTCTGCATCCCTTTGTCCCTTGGAGCACTTTTGTGTTCTTCCCAAGATTGTCTTTTGCTTGTGAGATTGCTATTGAGAGATGGAGGATTGAAGTGGTGGAGGCCCAAGTGGGGGACTTAATTTCTTTGATTTGCAGACGTGCCGACAGAGGTTGTCACTATTGTAATCTCTATTTTATATTAATAGAAATATATTTTCTTGTCCAATAATGTGTGTTTAAATGAGTATTTGATCCATGGATGCTTTTAAATGCTTATATGTTATTGATTATATATTCTAGAGTATGTCTAACACAATTATATATAGCATGCTTGTCTTGTTTATTGAATGTTGAGGAATCAATTTATCAATTCAAGCTGGAGTTGGAAAGCTCACTGGGGATCTACATCAACCATTCGGAATAAGGTACGAATCGAGATCCTTTAGTGTTAGATATTTGGTTTCTCTTGAATATAGGAAAGGATTTATTTCTAGAGTCAAGTTGTCTATTGTGGTACCCCAAGCCATATTAATTTCTCTTTGTAACATGCTCCCTCTTAACTAGAAGGTATTCTCTTGACACAATTTTCATCACTGGTCTTCTTCTCTAGATCCTCTTGTCATCTACATCTTCAAGTCATCTTCATCTTCAAGGCATTTCCATCTTCAAGTCATCTTCATCTTTAAGTCATATTCATCTTCAAGTCATCTTCATCTTCATATCTGGATCATCACTGGATCTAGATCATCATCACTGGATCTGGATCATCAATTTATCTAGATCATCACTAGATTTGGATCATTACTCGATCTAGATCATAACTGGGCATCATCACTGGATTTAGATCATCACTCGATCTGGATCATCACTGGATCATCACAGGTGCTATGTCATGATTCTTATCGTCACTAGAATTTCTACAGAGCCATCCTTTTTTCATGCTAGTTGTAGGCCTAGCCTCCATGTAGGTCTTCTTTAACGCTTATATCTAACACCAAGTTAGAATGGCCCACCCAGCACTTACATCTGACCATGAGAGGAACACATCCAACACCATGTCTGAAAGGCACACCCAACACTCACATATGATCATGTAGGAACCAATCCTATAATCACATAAGAAAGGCCCAGCACTCACATTTAGCCATGCGGGAACAAATCCTGCAACCATGCTAAAAAGGATCTACACTTCCACCCATGCGGGAACACATCCTGCAACCATGATGGAAGAGCTCTGCACTTACATCCACCCATGTGTGAACACATCCTAGAACCATGATGGAAGGGGTCTACAGTTACATCCACCCATGTGTGAACACATATTGAAACCATGATGGAAGGGCTCTGCAGTTACATCCACCCATGTGGGAACACATCCTACAACCATGATGGAAGGGCTCTATGCTTACATCCACCCATGTGGGAACACATACTGCAACCATGATGGAAGGGCTCTGCACTTACATCCACCCATGCGATAACACATCCCGCAACCATGATGGAAAGGATCTCAACCCCAGGTTGAGGGTTCCTGGTAACTGACTAGGTTCCTCCATTCTCCAAGAAAATGGCAATAGCCCTTATATATGATCGAGTGGGAACACATCCCTCAATCACATCAGAATGGCCATGCGCTCACATCTAATCATGTAGGAACACATCTTACAGTCATATCAGAATGGCCCTTAGCCCTAGACAAAGTATTCCTAGTAACTGACTAGGCACCTCCATTCCAAGAATGGAAATAACCCTTATATCTGATCATGTAGGAACCAATCCTATAGTCATATCAGAATGTCTTAGCACTCATATCTGACATGGAAGGAACCAATCCTCTCACCATGGAAGAATGGCTCAGCCCTTACATTTGACCATGTAAGGAACCAATCCTCTCACCATGTCAGAATGGCTCACAGACTCATCACTTCCCCTTAGAAGGGACCTCAATCTGGAGAACACCAAGTGTCTCCCTGAATTACTCAAACTTCACTCTGGCTAATGGTTTCATCAATACATCAGCTATCTGTTCATCCATCACAACATACTGGAGCTTCACTACTCCCCTCTACACCATATCCCTGATATAGTGATACTTGATCTCAATATACTTCGATTTGTCATGGAACACCGGGTTCTCTGACAACTTCACACAACTCTAGTTGTCACAATGTAGACAAGTAGCATCCAACTGGAGATCAAATAAATCAGATAGTAGCTTCCTCAGCCATACTGCCTCACAACTAGCTGAACAAGCTGCGACATACTCTACTTCAGCTGTACTCAGTGCCACATAGGATTGCTTCCTACTAAACCCAGAGATCACACCTGGTCCCATGCTGAAGCAACACCCTGAAGTGCTCTTCCTATCGATGGAACTACTTGCCCAATGTAAATCAACATAACCCTCCAGTTTAATATTTTGATTCACCTCATACTTGAGCCCATAATCAACTGTACCCCTCAGGTACCTCAGAATATACTTTGCAGCAATCAAGTGAACATGTCTCGGATCTGTCAAGAACTGGCTCAAGGTGTTTACAACAAAGCAAATATCTGGTCTCGTATTCATCAGGTACATCAAGGACCTAATCATCTGACGATACATCATAGCATTAACCATCTCTGATGAAGCATTACTCAATAGCTTCAGGTTCAATGCCATAGGTGTGGCCATAGCCTTGTAGTCTATCATCCCAAACCTCTTTAGGATCTCTACTATATATTTCCCTTGTCCCAAGGAAATTCCATCTGCATTCTGCCACACCTCCATGCATCATACCCAAGTCCTTCATTTCGAACTCGGTAGCAAGCTTCCTCTTCATATCAACAATCAACCCATCCATACCTGTTACAAACATATCATCTACATATAGTAGAAGCATCACTAGGTTTCCATATTCAACCTTGTAGTAAAGGTTGGAATCTGTTTACTCTTAGTAAAGCCCAAACTGGATAGAAAGCTATCAATTCTGCCGTACCATGTCCTAGGTGCCTGTTTCAAACTGTACAGGGATTTCTTCAATCTACATACATGAGATTCCCTGTCATGTGTCTCAAAACCAAGTGGCTTCTCTACATACACTTCCTCTTCTACTACACCATTCAAGAAAACAGTCTTGACATCCATTTGGTGTATCTTCCATTTTATTACTACAGCCAGAGCAAGTACTGATCTTATGGAAGTGTATCTAGCTACAGGTGCAAAAGTTTCTTCATAGTCTATTCCTTCTTTCTGGGAGAAACCACGAGCAACAAATATTGCTTTATATTTTTCTATGCTACCGTCTGCAGCATGCTTGATCTTGTAGATCCATTTGGAAGGTTCTTTATTGATGAAATCACATAATAATGCTACATACCCGGAGTAGGATCCGGTCCTCTTTCTTTCTCTGTGATTCTCTTCTGAAGCCCCATATCTTTCCACACCTTGGATAATTTCTCATACCCAAGCAAGTTTCCTCTTATGAGGATTCTTCTCCTGAGGTGGATCTACAGGTCTCTATGGTTCTTCAAATTCTCGATCTTCTTCTTGAATTTCTTCGTTCATGGTTGTATCATGAATTCTGGGTGCTTCTGATTCTTTAGGCTCTTTAGTAGGTTTCTTTCTGGATTTGTTGTGAGCTGTATCTTTATCAAATGTCACATCCCTGCTGATTTTGATCTTGAATCCTGGGAAGTATATTCTGTAAGCCTTCACTTTATGGAGTATCCCACAAATATACCCTTCTTTCCTGAAGGATCTAATTTTGTTCTCCTCTCTTTTGGAATGTGAATGTATATTGGACAGCCGAATATTCTGAGATGGCTGACTTTTGGTTTCTTGTCGGAGAAGACTTCTTTAGGAGTCTTGTTCTTGAGTACTATGTGTGGAGTATGGTTCTGTACATACACCGCTGTTCTAGCAGTTTCTATCCATAGATGCATAGGAAGATCTTGATCATGAAGCATTGCTCTTGTAGCTTCCATGATAGTTTTATTCTTCCTTTTTGCAATCCCATTCTATTGTGGATTGTATGGAGTGGACAACTCCCTCTTAATCCCTGAGTCTTTACATAACTCTTTGAATTCATTTGATGTGAATTCTCCACCATTATCTGATCGAAAGGTCTTGATCTTCTTTTCAATGTGGTTCTTGATCAAGGCTTTGAATTCCTTGAACTTGTTGAATACTTCATCTTTGTTCTTCATAAATTAAATCCATGTCTTCCTAGAAAAATCATCAACAAAAGAAACATATTATGCATACCCACTTAGTGAATTTGATGACATTGGTCTGCATACATCGGAGTGGATGATTTCCAAGATTCCCTTTGCTTTTCTCTCACTACTTGGAAATGTCTTCTTTGTGTTCTTTCCTTTCACACATCCTTTGTAGAACCCATCATGTTTTGCTTGAATTTCTGGAAGACCTTCAACAACTTTGCTTGCAAGTGGTATTTCTCTATAATGCACATGTGCAAGCCTTCTATGCCAAAGTTCATTTGGATCTACTGTGTCACAGACCAAGGCTTGTTCTGGATGGCCCTTTAATTTGTACAATCCTCGTTCTTGTTCTCCAATCACTACTACATCATCGATAGTCTTTCCTTTTGGCCACATGATGACTTGACCATCTATATATGCAACACTCATTCCTTTTGCATCTAATGCAGATATGGAGAGAAGGTTCTTCTTTAGTCCTGGTACAAACAATACTTCCTTCATTGTCATAGACTTTCCAGAGTCTAGCTTGTAGGAGGATTCCCCACTACCTTTTATTGGATATTGGTATTCATCTCCTAGCTTCACCTTGTGAGGTGATTCATGTTCTAAAAGTTTCACAAAGGATTCCTTGAATCCTGTCATATGCTTGGAAGCCCCACTGTCTATAAGCCAATCATTTTTCCATGAGTAATGTTTCCTGTAAGAGCAGAAATCAAAACATATTCTTCATCACTGGAAGAGTCTTCAGTTTCATATCTGGTTCTCTTTTTGGAAGGTTCATCATCCTCTGCATTATGAGCATGATGTCTTCTCTTGTTTCCCTTCTTCTTATGAGAGTTAACCTTGTTTCTAGGACAGTCTTTTGGAAAGTGTCCTCTTTCATCACATGTATAGCATCTTAATTTAGATAGGTCCTTTCTAATGTTATATTTATGGTGAAAGTTCTTACCTCTAGAGTGATGAGAGTTTCTGCTGCCTTTCTTGGAGTGAACTGTGAGAGCTTGATATTCACTTCCCATTTTCTCTTCTTGAGCTGCTATCTGAGCTTCTTCTTGAGAGCATTCTTCCCATAGTCTGCTAAAATTGACTAACTTCTTTCTGGCACAAATTCCTTGAATAAAGGAGTCCCATGATCTAGGGAGACCATTCAAGGTGGTCATTACAACCTCTACATTTTCCACTTCTTCATCTACTGCTTCTAGCTATTCCTTGATCTGAGAGACCCTTGTAAAGTAATACTAGATGGTTTTTGCATTTTGGATCTTTACATTCTTCAATTTGTTTCTCAGAGTCATCTTCTGGTTTATGTTCTTCCCTTCAAAAAAATTGGTTAGGGAATCAAACATAGATTTAGGTGTCTTGAGGGAGGACACCTATGGTATTAGGTGATCCTTGATAGAATCAGCAATGATCATTTTTTCCATTACCAACTTCTTCTTATGTAAGGCCTTTGCCTCATCTCCCTCTGGAATCAGAACCTCCTCACTGATATAGGAGTCCAACTCATTTTCTCCTAGTACCAGGGAGATCCTATACTTCCAGGATCAAAAGTTATCAGCTCCCTCAATATTTTCATCAATATTGGTATGATGAGACATCTTAACTGAGAACCTCAAATGGAAATACAAAATATTTAGATCTTACGAGGTCAAGATGTTGGATCTAGATTTGGAGCTGAAATCTTGCAGTGCTGGTTTAGGAGCAGATTAAGGTTTTACTTTTCCGGAGTTCTGTCCAACCAAATGCTTTGAATTTGATCCCTAACATCGATTTTGGGAAAGAGATCAATGCAGGCCTGGGCTCACTGAAAAATTCCACTTCTGTGAAAAGCCCTAATTTTCGGCAATAGTGTTGGGTCCAAAACTGAAAAAACATCATAATTGGATTTTTCTTCGACAGAAAGATGTGCCCTAGGGAGGAGAGTTATTCCATGCTTCTTTTTCTAAAAATCTGTGGAGAGAGATCCACAAAGTAGGAAGCCCCGGTTCCCGTAGCTGCACAGTGTCTTCTTCTCAGGTTAGCTCTGATACCATGTTAGATTTTTAACATTAAGCTAGCATAACATTAGGATCTTTAACTGAGAGAAAAACAAGCACAATAATAAAACACAAGAGACAATGAACATAGTGTTTTTCCTCAGGGAAACCATAAATGGAGAAAACCCCGCAACTTCCTCAGAGATAGAATCAACACCAAAAGTAAAAACCCAAAATAGTAATATGATCTCCCCATAGCAGTAACATCTTTCTTCCTTGCCCCAGTGTCTTTCTCTTCCTCAGCTATGCTCTACAACTAAGTGTGAATGAGTGTGTGAAAAATAGAGAGGCTAGCTCTCTATTTATACTAATTCTTGACTTGACTAAACCCAACTAAAGCTGACTTCACTAGGTGAGTCTAATAACCCTACTGCCCTGAGACTACAGGGACTTTAACCCTTGATCAATAGGAGGGTTACCCACAATGACTTGACATGACTTGTTTACATTATAGAACCTCCTGATAGGAACATCAGGGCATGACATGACTCAAGTACATCCCAGAATAAACATCAGGTTACAATATATAAGAAATACAAGTGAATACATTCCGAAGTTACAATTACATCAATAAACACTTTGGCTGGGACATCTGTATGCACCTTTCCAGAATAAGCATCAACCTTCCATCTTGATTCACCACATGTTGGGAATTCATTTATTTTTTCATATTTACTCCAATATAAAATGCAATCATTGTGGTAGGCATGTATCATTTCATAGTCCAACCCCAATGATTTAATAAAAAAAAATTCAGCGTATGTAGATTCTGGAAGTGTATTTCCTTTTGGAAGCATTTCTCTTTGCAACTTCAACAACTGGTTGAAACTTGCATCAGACTATCCATTTCTCACTTTAAGGTTGTATAATTTCACAGTGGCTGATAGCTTAGTGAAACTAGTGCAACCTGGGTACAATGGTGCCTTGGCATCTTCAATTAACTTTAGATATTGATTGATATCATTTTTTTCTTCCATTGATTCTACTTGGTCATTTTCACAATTCACATTTGGATTTTCATTATAATATTGATAAGCATCATTCACCATTTCAACCATGTGATCATCAACCATGGTTTCCTCGTTATGATTGTCATTCTCAAGAACTTCAGTATCATTTGTAAGCAATGTTGCAAACTCATCATTATGATTATCATATTGATGTCCGACTACGTGTTCATCACCATGTGTAATTTCTCGAGGAAAATCATGCATCTTTGTTGTGTGGCTTTCTTGCTCTTGTCAAATTTATAGTCTTGAGTAGGAAGTCTCTCTCCATGGAAAAACCAAGTTTTATATGAACTTAGTATACCATGAATCATCATGTGGTCTTGTACTTTCTCAAATGTCAATACCGCAACATTGCAACATTTTTTACAAGGGCATCTTGTGGTGTTTTTATCCTTTGAATGTCTTTTTGCAAACTCTATGAATTCTTCAACCCTGACTTGATGGTCCTTTGACATCCTAAAAAAAAACAATTTTCATGTCATGTAAGAAAAAACCACTACAAATTACAATTAAGACATATGTTATATAATATCATATTGAACAATCAAATATAAAAAGTATACCTCATTTTCAAATATGCCCAGTCCCTTTTTCTATCCATTTGAAAATAAAACCAACCCAATTTCTCAAATTGGATCCTCTAGAGTTGGCCTCTCAACTTCCTTCCAATATAAGGTTAGGAATATTCATGTAGTAGACCCATATGCATTCCAAAATATCCTTTACCAGCACATGACAACACATGACAACCATATATTACACCATACAAGCTTCCACCTTATAATAAGCAAGTCCAAACATCAATTACATAATATTTTGGTTTTTATATTAAAGCTAAGATATTTAAGATTATAACCCATTAATATAACTCTGAAGAAAAGAAAAAAAATTGTGAAATCTGGTCGGCCCCTCCCCATTGGATATTGCACTCGAAGATTGAAGGTACAAAGGTCACTTTAAGGGAGTGCTATGGTTTATAAGGCTAATCAGCTTGACATTAACAGTCCGTTAATAGTCCCACCACCCTGCAAATCCCACATATACCAAGCACAAGTAAGCTAATACAACTACAACCTCCAGAAGTGTCGACCATTACCACCAGGTACTCGTTCATTGTTTATCAACCATTTCGATAGTTTCGTGATGGCGTCGTCTGTAAAATTCCTTAACCCTTCCGAGGAGATCATCTGCGATCGAAGTTACGATGCTTATGATTCTATATTGTTGTTTTCCTCTGGAAGTGATTCCTAGTACGCTTTATTGTCACCTTTCGGAGACCAATCGGAATTGTTTGTAAATTTAAAGTCATCCTTAATAGGGTTCGCATTAGAACAATTGCCCAATTTCCCAGATATTGTCCAAAGGGTATCCTCCAATTATTCCCCCACTATGCAGGCCATATTAGATGATAAACACTCCCATGTCATTTTAAAACTTACACCAGAAGCTTTCAGGGCTTCCCTAGGTCTCTACGAATCCCAATGTCAGGCCCTGACCCCCTTCACCAAATCAGAGGCTATGCAAGTGTTCAGGAAATACGACATAAAATCCAAGAATAAATTGTTCCAAACCATTTTTAACACCCCAGTTCCCTCAGAGAACCTTATCACCCCACTCTCCTCCAAATTGTTCATAAAGGCTGTCATATCAGCCATCTCCCTCTTAAGTCAAATCCTAGCTCTTGATAGCGATAGCAATGTCTCTGAAGTAATACTAGGAATTCTCCTTTCCCTGAGCGAATCTGGTTCAAGAATTAAGTTCGTTGATTTCTTGGCCAAATAAATCAATTCTCATCTTGAGAAGTTTGATTTGGATAAGAAATTTAGATACTAGGTGTATCTATTTTCTATCATAACCAATTCCAACTGGCAGACCCTTGAGGTAATGGATCCGGAGGTGTTCAAAGACTGGCCTCGATCTGTCAGAAGTTTCAGGACTAGTCTTACACCCTATCCATTAACATAATTGTCCTTAGCATCTGCAGACTATTCGACCCTAAAGAGAAGAGGATGTCAGAAGACATGAAGGTTGCCTTGCAACAAGATAGTATTGGAGATTGGTTTCTAATGCTGACGTATTAAGTTATCAGGGTATATGGCTTTTCTTTTGCCCCTATCATGCTACCAATTTACCTAACTCCCTTAGTATTTGCACTAGAGTTGATCAGCAAAGGATTTCTACTAATGAGGAGAATTTTACTCCGCACAGGAAGGACTCTTAGATTAAATACCCTATTAATTTTGGGCCCTTTGTTATGAAGAAGCCAATAGTGTTACCAATGGTGGAGAAAGTTTTGAAGACCATGAAGTTTCCAGTGACTCATGCACAGAATTACGATCCTAAGGGGACCATTTCCCATAGGAGGGTCCAGGTGCAGAGGTTAGCCTTTATTCACTCCATGATATCTTACTTATCCCAGGAGGTAAATTTTCTTTCCTATGATTTTGATTGGACTCCTGCAGAAAAAATTTAGGCTCCTAAATAAGTGCAAGGTACGGTCCTAGCTGCTCCCTTGCCCCTAAACAATGAATGTTGCGGTAGAAGGTCTTGATCAGAGGTGGAGGTCATGGAATATGATGAACGAACCCCTAGAAAGAAGCCTAGGATAGACGTAGAGGAGGACGTAATCAACCTAGAGCAGGAGTTTAATTTTGAATTTGATTGCCCCAAAACAACTCTAGAAGAGGAGCTTAATTCAGTTTACCTACTGGGAGAAAGGTTGCAAATCAGATGGTGATCACATAGTAACTAGTGGTTGTAAAGCTATCCACTTGTTGGAGGTGCTAGTCGGTGAGGCGACTAGTCTAGTAGCCAACTAATCGGAGATTAGGTCAGCCACGTAAGTCATATCGGTTGACCGAACTGACAGGTAGTTACTTGTAACCATTTGTAATCATATATATGAGGCTGTTGAGCCAGATGAGAACTTGGTTCAGTTTTTGTATATGTATGGATCCTCATGTGATTCTATAATATAATTTGTTACTTCATTACCTATTATTGTCTCTTGTGTATGTTATGATTATATGTTTTTATGTGTATTATTGGTAACCTTATGTGATCTATGAGATTACAACATTGGTTCCATTTCCGGGACTACATATATGGACATAATGACCATAAGCAGACGATATCAGAGCAAGAGATTAAGAATTGGTAGGAGCGTAAGATATCAAATTATTTTCCAAACTATGCAAGGAAAAACAGATTGACCATTTCTCAAGCGAAGGAGAAATTCTTCACTGAAACACATGAGAAGTTTGTAGATTCGGTACCTTAGCTTTTGAAAATCCTTATGGATGAAAAATATGGAAGCAACTAAAAACCAAGAGCTACTAGATAAACTGATTTGAGGTGGTCGAACAAACTTATCGGAGTGGTTTGAAAAGATCACAGACAAATTCTGTGAAGAACAAGCCATGGAGGAAAGAGTTTCGGTCGAAAGCATTGAGAAAAGGTTTTATAGAGACCTCACTGAACAGTTCCTTTGCTCCTTACCAAACCTTTTGTTCAAATTCCTAATCGAGAAGGGAGTGGGCCATATCGTAGAGTCTCATCCATCACTACACAAACTATCACCAAATTCTAACTAGGCGAAGAAACAGAAGAAGTGGGAAAAGATCATTACCAAAAGGGAGTGGGAATACTTCCTAAGGATATAAATAGAACTATTTGAGCTTTCTAAATATTCAGGTATGCTATGGGGGGGTAGTTGGTCATGTGTCGGGGTAAAGTAAAAAGGATTCTAGTCAACTGAAGAAAATACCATCATTAGCAATGAAAAGTCGACCTAAGAAGGAAATCAAACAGACAGTGACACATAAAGGTACGTCGCACTTGCAGAAGTTAGAAAGAGAGAAGAGGCAAAAAGAAGGGAAGATAGAAGAGAGAAATCTAGAGCGTTGCAAAGAGGAATGACCACCAGGGTGATAGAACAAGGAAGAAATCTACCAGAGTCGGGTCATGACTGACAAAAAGAAGGCATGGATGAAGAGGCATCACCCATGGAAGAAGACTTGTGGATAGAGAAGCGAGAAGGTCTCCAACTAGAAATTCCCCAAGAGGTAAGACCTCTGTCTCCGATGAATTTGAGTACTCAAATTCAGGCCATTGTCAAAGAAGACATATGACTAAGAGTTGGTGAGTTCATTATATAGAGTCGACTAGACAACGAAGTAAATGATGAAAATCATTTAGTAATCCATCAACCAGAGGAAGGAAATTGGGTAATACTTCAGGCATACCCTTCCAACCAAAGTATTCACTTTCTCTACCTGGCACATGAAGGAGCACCCCCCTGCCAAACACAACTTTACAAGAAATAGAACAGTCAAACCTGCAAACACATCAGTGCAGCTGGACATCGACAGAATAATTTGACCCAAACTGACTACCGGTAGGGGAAGAAACAACAAACAAAAATACCAACGGGAATGAAAGTTCCATCGACAACAGCTATGGACAACGAGATATGATGAATATCCCACTACCCCCACCACCACCCCCACCACTGCCACCTCCTGGAGGAGACAGTGACACTGACATGGGTCAAGGATCAGCACATATCCACCTCTACGAGGGTGATGAAGACCCTAGATGACACTGGTTCATCTGCGAGTCGATATGGGAGGCAAATCAAGTTGCGGTGAAGAATGATAGATGGCATAGTCTGCTGGTGCTTTATGAAAAAGAGCACTGACTTGGTATATGAATTATATCGAGATAACTCCCCAAGCATCCAAATCATACATTAAGGCACAATTCTTATCTTTCTTTAAAACACCGATGCAAAACATATGGCAGCCAAAAAGATGAAAACAACATCTTAGAAACCAGCAGAATTAGAAACCAGCAGAATCTGTCCGTGAATATGATAAACAATGGAAAGACCCCCTCAGCCAACTAGACTATGTAACTGAAGAACAATTATTAATTCAGTGGTTTCTTGCAGGTCTATCATAGAAAATCCAGTGGCACATGAGCTTGGAGACATTTAAAACATATGAAGACGCACTTACCAAAGCTCTGCAAGTAGAGATGGATGAATATTTCCTAGCATATCCCATTGATACAAGGCTAGAAGAACAACTGGAGATTATGCAGAAAACTTTGAAAGAGATGAACCTCAAGAATCAGGATGGCTGGTGCACAAAATGCTCCACAACTGAACACACTAAAGACAACTCTCGACAAGACACAAGTTGACAAGACATTCGTTTTGTCCAAAAAAAAGCTTATGCACCATTTTCTAAGAACATGGAGACCACACAATGTAAGATTTCCCGTATAAAATGAAGAATGGAAAAACATCTTGGTGTGCAATTTGTGAGGTAAAAAGTCACGCAATGGCTGACTACCACCTAAACTTAAAGAATTGACAAAATTACCAAGACGTCTACCAAATAAATGTAGTCACGCAGAATAATGTCAACATCCCAAGAAGCAATGATCAAAACGAGCCGAATAATCAAAGATATGAAGGCCGTCAATATGAGTGCCGGTTCGACAACCATTATGGAGGATTTGGAGGTCAAGGAGGATTTTTTGGAACTCGCAACAACCGACCACGATGACCCATCCATTGCTTTACATGCTACAAAGAAGGACATCGCTACGCAAACTATCCATATAAGGATAGAACTGATCTAAAGTTTTGTACTAGCTACGGTGTGGGAAAAAACTCACTAGAGGATTCTCGCACCATGCTCAACAAGATTAATAAAAAGAAAAATGTTAATGTCTTGTCGTGTGTTCAAAAACATGATGTAATGATGTAACAAATACAAAGAACCTACACATAGTGACCTGACAAGGGACAAAAATTGGAGATAATAATCCATGTATAAGCAAATCAAAGAAAATAATGATTATCCTAACCCGAGAAAATAAAAACAATTATATAACGACGCATCAAATATGTTTAAAGAATTTGCTAGGTAGGAAGCAGTTGATGACAATCAACAAAACACAGTTAAAGAATTAATACATTTAGTACAGAATGATAAATCAATGTCTCAATTCATTGACTTATTGTATAATATGAAGAACAGTAATAATACAGAAAAACAAACCAAAAATATATGCAATCTGAACCAAAAAGACAAGAGCGATTCCGACCCACTCGTCGATCTAGAAATCAAAGGATACCATGTTTAACAAGTTGTACTTGACTTTGGTTCATAAGTAAATATTATGTCTCGAGATACATGGGAACAGTTGGGTAGACCTTGACTATATGATTCAGGCATATACCTCAAGTTAGCCGACCAAGGGCTGATCGAACCCATTGGGGTTTGGAGAAATGTCGATATGGTAATAAAAGGAATATCGACTAAAGTTGACTTTAAAATCATTGACTGTAAAGAAGGATCCATCTCCTTCCCAGCCTTGGGAGGTAGAACACGGGGAAGAAAAATGAAAGCATCAATACCTTCACACAAAGAAAGAATAAAATTAAAAGGGAATGGACAAAAATTTATCGTCCCTATTCATCCTTCCCAAGAAGAACCTTGGATTGAACCCATCGATGAAGAAGTTGACATTCAATGATTATATCAAATTCAAAATAATGAAGACTACACTGAACCCAATATCTATGGTGAGCTTCACTTAGGCAACCAAGACTCGGTAGGATATAATTCGGATGCAGAATTATATGATTGGGAAGTTGAAAACTATGAGACTCAAGCAAGGGGTTTTTGGACTATTCAGGATATATAGAAGAAACCAACCCATTAGTTCTTCTCAGTCTCCATCATCTCAAAAATATTCGAAAGGAAAACTAGGGAATACCCTACCTTAACCCCAACAAATATAAGTATTAGAGAAAAACCAAGGTATAAAGAAAGAGAGTCCCCAATTCTACATATAGAACAAGTCCCTAAGAACCTAGGTGAACATGGCTGACTACAAAGCTTGGTAGAAACCTTTACAGGATAAGTTTCTCGATGGTGGGACACCCATCAGTCGAGACTATAGACTTGGACAACAGCTTTGACTTACTTCATTAAAAGATTTGGAGGAAGGAAGCTAACTAAATAGGCACAAATACCTGTCTTCATCAAAGGGCAAGACCCAGACGAGCACATAAGAACATGAGAAAGAGAATAGAGAAGACTTGGTTATAAATATGAATGTACATGGCCACACCTATTTCCCTCGACGCTAGCCGACTTACCAAATAAATCATATAAAATGCAAGAAGCATGAGGAAAAACATTCCAATGGAACAAACTCAAAGAAAAATTCATCAAGGAATTCTGTTTTATACCGCAAAAAAAAGGCTAGTCGAAACTGCAAACCAAATAAAATCATTCATAGAACCGACTAGGAACAATAGTCTGATACCAAACCATGAGTGACTGAAAATATCATACAATAACATTCAATCCAACATAATACCATAGTCGACAAGACTACAAAAGGAAAATGAAAATACAGGAGGAAAAATCTTTCGATGGAAATATTATCACTCAGAAACAACAAAACCAATTCGAACAGTGCTTAAAGTCAACACAACCGACAAAGAAGACATCGACCGAATGACTGCAGCAGACTTCCTTGCTACATTCTCACAGTTCAAAGAAGGGAGTCG
Source organism: Pseudotsuga menziesii (assembly GCA_001517045.1). Classification (NCBI taxonomy): domain Eukaryota; kingdom Viridiplantae; phylum Streptophyta; class Pinopsida; order Pinales; family Pinaceae; genus Pseudotsuga; species Pseudotsuga menziesii. The sequence continues at coordinate 594,785 of LPNX011029843.1, forward strand.
ACCGATCAACGAATCCAAAGCACGAAAATGGATGGATGCCAAAGTTAAAACTAAAGAGTTTGACATATGTAATGATGAATGACAAAAAATGGCAAGAATTGACGATTACTGGAGTGAAGAGCAAACGACTGAAATAATAAACCTATTGAAAGAATTCCAGGATGTCTTTTCTTGAGATATGATAAATATCTCAAAGGGATAATCCATGAAATGGGTGAAATGAATATCGACATCATAGTCATTTGTCACAATGGTCTAGGAACTGAAAACATAGTCTCACAAAGAATACAAACAAATATGAATAAAATTGGAAAAAGAGCACCTGAGTAGGCCCAATGGTTAAGAGCTTGTGTTATCTCCAAGGAGGTCATAGGTTCAAAACCGGCGGGGGGTAGGGATGCTTAATAGCCCGTTGTGACAAGGCTAGAAGGGTAGGAGACCCCTGGGATAGGTTCCCACCTATAGGCAACCCCTAGGATGTGGTACCAAGATGTCTCGGCCCCTGCTAATTCACAAGTTTCTGGTATATCTGACTTGCGGGATGTTGGATATATCCCGAAAAAATTAAAAAAGATCGCGTTCTACTGGAGCCTGCGTGCTAGGGTTGAGCGTTGCTGATTGTGTGCAGGTATGGCGGTACCTCGGGGAGGGGGGGGCCCCCCCCCCCCCCCCCCCCCCCCACCGATTTTGGACGAGGATGCCTTCAAAAGGCTCCTTTCTAGCAAAGGGAAGAAGTCCTTTGTCCCAGAGATCCCGAAATTTATTAAAAAACTGGAGGAAATTCCTGAAATTGCCCTTCCTGAAGAAAAACCAATGAAAATAGCTCTGGCTCTGGCTAAGCGAGGTTTAGTGGGACAGTTCATGGGGTTATGGCCCTCCACCAAGACCACACATGACTGGATACAGAGGAACTGGAAGCCCAACCTGAAACATGGAGTAACTTGCTACCCTGTTGGGAGAGGATTTTTTGTTTTCGAATTCATATCAGAAGAAGACCAGGACTTGATTTTTATAAATGGCCCCTACTTCATGGGGACACAGGGCCTTTACTTGAACAAATGGACGCAGAATTTGACCCCATGATCGATATTCCCAAAGAGGTTCCGATGTGGGTCAGGCTCCCCAATCTCTCAGTGCATTGCTGGGACTACGAGTCATTGCAAAGAATAGGGAACGGAATCGACTGCTTCATTGATAAAGTTGACGAAAAAGGACAATACACTTGCGCCAGAATCTGTGTTGAAGTGGATCTTGAAGCCGGCCTCCCAGAGGCAGTAAAGTTAACAGTTGGATCTTGGACCCATTATCAAAAACTGGACTATGAGCACCTGCCATTCAAGTGTAGAAACTGCCAAGAGCATGGCCACTTTCAAAGGCACTGCCCCAAACTGGCCAAGGGGAAAGAAGATGCGGAAGGCTGGCAGAAATTCAGGAAAGGGAAAACCTCTAATAGCACCAAAAGCAAGGAAAAGGAGACCCAGGAACCTCCAAAGGGAGGCATCTCAAAACCCAACCCTCAAGAAACCCCTATTGTAGCTCAAACTTCTACCAGCGCTCCAGAAAAGGAAGAAGTTAGGCATCACAAGGCCCAATCATCTCATCCCCCCACCCTGCTATCCCTAGCCCGTCAAAGGAACCCATAAGCCTAGGATCAGAGACAGGAGCTGAATCATCAGAGGAAGGAGACACTGAAGTAAGCATCCCGTCAGGCACTCCAAACCAACCAAAGCGGGGACGGAAAATTGAGAAGAAAAGAAGGGAAGAGCAGTCCTATAAGGATGTGGTCCAAGGCTCACAGCATACCATACCAGAAATGATGAACACCAGATCCGGAATGAAAATTGGGAAAACCCCGAAAGGGGGCCACCCCCCTCAACCAGGTAAATAATGCAGTACATCTCCTGGAACTGCAGAGGACTAGGAAGCACCATAAAAGAAGAAGCCATAAGGGATTTAGTAAGAGAAAAGATGCCAAAATTCCTCCTAATCCAGGAGACAAAGTTAGAGGAGGAGGCTCTCCTCCGAGCAAGTAACTCATTCTGGAAGAAAGGCCCAGGCAGGGCTGTGAGTGCACGAGGAGCATTGGGAGGCCTGGCAACGTTCTGGGACTCTTCAAAGCTCGACCTGGTAGAAGAAGAAGGAACCACTCACTGGTTATTCACCAAGCTGCTCCACAAAGACTCCGGCCACCCTGTAAGTATTTTTAATATGTATGTTCATGTCTTGTACGCAGAGAAAAAAGAATGCTGGGACTCCTTAAAGCTTTTTCTTAACCATCATAACCCTGGAAAATTAACGGGGATCTAAATGTTACTCTGGCTTTGGCCGAGAAAAGAGGGGAATCGATTGTCCGGGACCCTGCAAGAGAATGGGTGGAAGACCTGATGCTGGATTGGGATCTTGAAGACATCATCCCCGACAATGGGAAATTTACTTGGTCCAACAAAAGGATAGGGCCTAGCCATATAGCTGCTCGCCTAGACCACTTCCTTATCCATTCCTCCTTCCTTACTCTCGGTCTCATGGCGTCCTCCAAGATCCTCCCGCATTATACTTCTGACCACAAGTCGATCTCGCTTTCCCTCTTTCTCAGAAATAAGTTAGGCCCCATTCCCTTTCGGTTTAGCCCAATCTGGGTCAATCTGGAAGGCTTCCATGATATTGTGTCCAATTCCTGGAAAGATATTGCTTATGGTTCCCCCTTCTATGTCTGGTAAAGTAAACTTAGAAGACACAAAACTGATCTGAAATCTTGGGCCAAAGGCCTAAGATCCCCTACGGATGAAAGGAAAAGAGCTCAGAGGGCCCTGGAACGGCACCAGCTAGTCTTGGAAGAGTCCCCGGTCACCCTTGCCTTGCTCAACTGGGAGGCTGATCTTCAAACAAATTACCACAAAGCTTGTAGAGAAGAGGAAATCTACTGGAGAACCAAGTTAAGAACGCTTTGGCTCCAAGCTAGAGATAAAAACACAACTTTTTTTCATAAGCAAGCTCAGGCTAGGAAAATCTACAACTCCATCAATGAAATTCAAATGCAAGACCAAGTTATTACAGATTTCAATGGAATCAAGGAGGCTGCCCATCATTATTTCAAAAACCTTTATTCTGCTCCAGACTCAGATCCGGTGGACCCAAAGTCCTACCCTCTATCAGAGGTTCCTAACTTGATCAATGATGATGATAACCAGCTGCTGAACAACCCTGTAAGTATTCGGGAAATCAAGAAATCCCTTTTTAAAATGGAACTGGACAAAGCTCCTGGGCCGGATGGATTCACAGCCTGGTTCTACATTTCTTGTTGGGACATCATCAAATTGGACTTGTACAGAATGGTTAAGAAGGCTCAGAACTGCTCCAAGCTGGGGGGCAGCACCAATTCCTCATTCTTGGCACTTATTCCAAAAGAAAAAGGAGCCAGGAATTTCAGCAGATTTAGGCCTATTTCCCTCTGTAACACGGGGTATAAGATCGTTACCAAAATAATGGCTAACAGACTTAAAAAATTCCTGCCAAAATTGATCCCGGAAAATCAAGGCGGGTTTGTGAAAGGAAGACAAATTCTGGACAATATTATCCTAGTCCAAGAAGCCATTCACACCAGCTACAGAAAAAAGGAAAATGGCATGGTAGTAAAGTTGGATCTGGCTTGTGCCTTCGATAGAGTTAGGCACAATTTCCTTTTTGTTGTCATGAGCAACTTTGGGTTCAATCAGAAATTTATAGACTGGGTTAAAGCTTGCATATCAGCCCCTTGGATAGCTCCGTTGGTTAATGGATGTCCCACCAGCTTCTTCAGGGCCTCAAGAGGCCTGAGGCAAGGCTGCCCTCTTTCCCCAGTGCTCTTTGTCCTCCAAGCTGTTGTTCTAAGCTTCCAACTAAACAGAAAACTCCAAAATAGATCTCTTTCAGGAATCAGAATTGTTCCAAAGGTTAAGGATGTCAATCACGCCCAGTTCACGGATGATACCCTCTTATTGGGTGCAGCCGATCTCAACACAGCTGGTAAATTCAAAGCAGAACTAGACTTCTACAAGAACAGCTCTGGAAGTGAAATAAATTACCATAAAAGCAAGATCTTTGGTTGGAATTGTACTCCCCAGGAAATGCTGGAGATTTCCTGGATTCTAGAAATGGAAGGCCTTATATCCTGGGATACCTTTACTTATCTGGGCATTCCAATTTTTAAAGCTTCCCTGAAAGTTATTCATTGGCTGCCCCTGCTGGACAAGCTAAAAAAAAAAATCCACTCGTGGGGAGCAAAATAGCTCAACAAAGCAGGTAAAGTAATCTTGATGAACTCTGTCCTATCCAGCCTTCCTATCTACCAATGTTCAGTCCTTCTTTCTCCCAATACCATTACAAACAAGATTACTGAGTTGCTCCGTCGCTTTCTCTGGGAGGGTGGCAGAAACAATGAAAAGAAGGTGCATCTGGTGAGCTGGGACAAGGTCACGAAGTCAAAAATGGAGGGGGGCCTTCAAATCAGAGATGTGTCCATCCAAAACATTGCCATGGGTGGCAAAATTCTATGGAATATGATAAGGAAAGAACCTGGAGCAAAGTACCTGGAGCAAACAAATTCTCAAGAAAAAATACTTTAAAGGAGATAAGGAAAGATGCTTGGAAAGGGACACAAAAGTGCAGAAAGGGTCCCCAATCTTCTCACTCTGCAAAAAATATCTCCCGCATTTCACCTCACAGCTCACCTGGATCCTGGTAATGGAGCAAAAATTCAAATTTGGGATGACTCTATTCTTGGAGATCAGCCTCTTCATGGAGTCCACGATCTAGAAAATATTAAAGCTTGGCTCAATGCCAATAATTGCAGCACCCTGTGGGACATTTCATCTTGGGGAAGTGATGAAAACGCAGCCTGGGAAAGTTGGAATTTGGGTGATTACCCAATCGAGCTTCAAGAGGAAGCGCTGAAACTGCTAGACCTCCTTTAGGGGAAATCACCCATAAGTGCCGGAGCAAGAGATAAACGTGGCTGGGGCTCACGATCTGGAATTTATATTGCTGCTGCTGGTTATGTTGCAATTCTGGAGATTCCTTGGGTCCCTCCAAATCCAGCACCGTGGAAAGCCCTATGGAATTTTCAGTCAATCCCAAAAATTGATATCTTTATTTGGACTGTGCTCCATAATGGTATTCTGACCACTGATAACCTCAGGAAAAAAGGCTGGGTGTTGCCATCATGCTACCCACTCTGCATCTGTGCTGAGGAGACAGCCGAGCATCTCTTCATCTACTGCGATTTCACCAAGGAAGTATGGAAAGCCATGCTTTGGCCCATCGCTGTCACCTTACCTGGTTCAATTACAGATCTTATCAGCTGCTGGATTTCCCTCTCTCCTTTCAACTTAAGCAAAAAAAACCTTCTCAAGACCATGTGGATGTGGATTCCTAAATCCTTATGCTGGAAAATATGGCTGGAAAGGAACAATAGAGTCTTTAAAGAGACCAGCAAACTCCCTCTTCAAGTGGCTGTAAAAGCTAAAATCATGCTTTCAGAAGCTTTAAATTGTAATCCTGGAATAAGAAACACGGCCACCCTATCTGCTGAAGAAGAGCGCTGGGTGAAGGATTTCCATCTGAATCTTCAAAACAAAGATACTAGCAATCCTCCTCAAAAGGCGAATTGGGAAATTAGACTAGAAGAACAGGAATTTATTAAATGGAGATCAGCTCTTGACGAATGGTGTCTTTTCTTTGACGGGGCCTCGAAAGGGAATCCCAGTCAAGCTGGGGGAGGAGGCATCATTCTTGAACCATCTGGCAATCTCCACCTGTCCTACGCATGGGGACTTGGTCTCGCCTCGAACAATCAGGATGAGTATCTGGCATTATGGCAGGGTCTAAGTCAAGCGAGAAAGCTGAATATTCAAAAGCTCACTATTTTTGGCGACTCTAGATTAATTATTAAAGATTTACGCTCTAAGAAAATGCCAACCGACATCAATCTTGTCCAAATTCACAGGAAAATTCTTCTCCTTTTGTCTCAATTCAGAACTGTCAAAGCCCATCATGTTTTAAGGCATTTAAATAGCCTGGCAGATGCTGAAGCCAACCGGGGCACTCTGCTGAATAAAATCCAGCTGATAATTAACGGAGAAAACTCAAATGACGGGATTCCCTAAGGATAAAGCTGCTAGCCCGCTGCATTTCATAGGCATTTAGTTTGAAGCTGATTTTCTAGATGAGTTCAAGCTCAGCATTATTCACAGGCAGCAAGATGAAGAGAAAGTTCAGTATAGAATACTGTAATATGTATTGTAAGAACCAGGCAGCCTTTTTGCCAGACTATTAATAAAATTCTATCCGTTTTCGTAAAAAAAAAAAAATTGGAAAAATGGTGCGACAATGGGAGTAGTAGCTCTGTATATTCAAATGAAAGAATGATGATACAATACAATGATCATGCCAAATGCATGAATTCTAAGACAATTTGAATTCCCAAGGAGTTCATTCAAATTGAATGAGTGAGTCTAGCTTAACTGAATGTAAGCCACAGTGAACACACTAGTTAACCACTGATCAAAACCCTAACTGAATCAACTGAGTCCTAACTGAAGTTAGAGTGCAATAAATGACTGATTCTAATTGAAAGTAGCTCAAACACATGTCACTGCAATCCAACCAACAAGTGGTAGTGCATCAAGTACCCCAATGAACCCCAATAAGGTTAACTGAAGTCTAACTGGCCATCAGAGGTTGTTGGAGGTGCCCCTGTTGACTCTAGTTCATTAAATATTAATTAAATAATCAATTTAATGAAAGGAAGCTCCTTCACTTCTCTATTTAACTAATTGTAACCATCAATTAGCAATTAAGTGCATTTATGACACTCAGATCACCACCGGAGTGCTCTAGTTAGCCTCTCCGAATGAAGGAGAAGGCTTAGTTTACCTCCTTGACTGAAGGTAGGCATGGGTGTGCTCATGCTGATGTCATACAGTGCTCCTCTGATTTCAATTAAGTCAGTAAAACTTAGGATAGTGGTTTAACTAGGCCAAATTGACCAAAGTAAGTGTGTATGGTGGTAAATGTCTCCAACACCCCCCCTTAAGCTATACTCATGAGAAGTAGAAAACATAAAGTGCATAAGAATGCTAGGGCCCTGGAAACAAAGGCCATAGGTCACCCTGTACAATACTGAAACTCAAACAATGCTCAAAACAAACTAAGTGAGGAAAAGAAAGAAAACCCAGTGGGAAAACCCCCCCCTCAAGATGAACACTGAAAGTAGTTGGATCACCCTGATGAACTCACCCCCAATAATGAACGGAGGTAAGTGAACTTCTTTTCTAAAAATCTCTTGGTGAATATGTCTGCAATCTGCTCATCAGTTGGGTAGTATTGTAGAATGATGGTCCTGTCATGCACTAACTCTCTGATGTAGTGCATGTGTATCTCTACATGCTTGGTCCTCTTCCTAGTAACTGGATCTGTGGATATCTTAATAGAACCTTGATTGTCACAAAATAGGATAGTGGACAAAGTACTACCAAGATCAAACTCTAAAAGAATGCCTTGCAACCAAATAGCTTGGATGCAAGCATTCATCGCTCCTCGGTACTCGACCTCTACTGAAGAAAATGCTATGGCGGCCTGCTTTTTTCTAGACCAAAAAGTGGGGCCACCATCAAACATGAATACATATCAAGAAGTAGAATTCCAATCAATAGAATCACCTGCCCAATCAGAATCTGTGTACCCAACCAGCTCTAGCTCGGAGTATGCAGCATAGTGAATGCCGTAGGTCCTGGTTCCCTGAATATACTGAAGGATCCTCTTGGCTTCCTTCCAATTAAGATCATGGGGCTGCTGCATCTATCTTGATACAACATTCATGGCATAACATATATCAGGCTGAGAATGATTCAAGTACAACAAGCTACCAATCAGCTGTTGATAAATAGTGCAGTCCATGGGAGGTGTGATTTTTCCTTCTTCAAGGTTGATCCTTGAAAGGAAAGGGAATGGAGTAGCTCTACATTCAGTCATGTTAAAATTGACTAATGAGTTTGATATGTATTTGGATTGAGTGGCCATTATCCCATCAGAATTTTTCTTAATTTCGAGCCCCAAAAATTGTTTTAAGAGCCCCAAATCGCTCATTTCAAATGAATTGTGGAGAGCAGTTTTGATGACTGAAATAGAAGCAACTGTGCTACCTGTGATCATTAGGTCATCAAAATATAAAAAAATAATAATCAAATGACCATCATACTATTTTATATACACATTTGGATCTGATTTACACCTTTGGAAGTTTTGCGATAGAAGGAATGCATCCATCTTGGAATACTACTCTCAGCTTGGGGCTTGTTTTAACCCGTATAGTGAATTCGTTAGCTTGCAAACCAAAGATGGATCATATAAGAAATGTAGCCCTCAGGCTGCTTCTTGTATATCTCCTCATGAATATCTCCATATAGAAAGGACGACTTAACATCCATATGATGCACTTCCCAGTGCATAGATGCTAAAATTGCCAAAACTAGGTAGATGGAGTCCATTTTTGAAACCAGTGCAAAAGTCTCATGGTAGTCCACACCTTGGACCTAGGAGAAACCTTTTGCTACCATCCTTGCCTTATATTTGCAGGTGCTTCCATATGCAGCAACCTTAGTCTGAAACACCCACTTGCATTGAACCAATTTCCTTCCCAGAGGAAGAGAAACTAGCTCCCAAGTAGTGTTTTTCTGAAGATAATTCATCTCTTCATCCATGGCAACTTGCCATCTCAGATCCTTCCGAGCATGGTAGTAAGACTTAGGGTTTGAACTTATCATAAAATAAAAATATTTAGACAACAAATAACTAGGACAATAGAGTGCAATACCTGCTCTTTGGAAATCAGACCGGGTTCTCCTTGGATCATCCGGATTTCCAATGTTATCTCATGTGGAGGAGAGTGTCTGTCAGGCCCAAGTTGGGAGATGATTTTGTACTTAAGGTTCTGATTCAGCATCTAATTTTTCTTTACATTGATATCAGAAATCATAGAATCCAAATCAGTGTCATCACCCCCAATTTCATCATCCAAATATTCAGTAGAATAGGAAGGAAATTCAACAGTTTTGTCCTTCACTAGTTCCACCTCCTGAAGAGGCCCATCAAACTTAACACTCCTTTCGATGATGATCTATTTTGTTTTGATATCCATAAGCTTGAAACCTTTTGATTCATCAGGATACCCAATAAACAGACATTCTATGCTTTTCGGTTGCAAAGCCCTCCTTTTATCAAGTGGAATTCGGGCCCATGCAGTGGACCCAAACACCCACAGATTCGACACATCTGGATTGTGTTCGAAGTATGCTTCAAAAGGGGTCTTCCCTTTCATGGATGAGTGTGGCACTCTGTTTTGAATATATGTTGCAGCATGCATGGCTTCCAACCGCAAATTTGTAGGCAACTTCTTTGATTCCAACATACAGGTGATCATCTCCTTGAGAGACCGATTCTTCCTCTCAGCTACACCGTTCTGCTTGGGAGTGTAGGGAACTAAATGCTAGACCTAAATAGTAGATGCATTCTCAATCAAGTCCTTCAATTCAATGAATTTTTCCAAGACTTCCGACTTCTTTTTGATAAAAATCACCCATGTGTATCTGGAAAAGTCATCAATGAAAGTCAAAACGTACCTTGATCCATTCATGGATGTGATAGGAACAGGACCACTGATATCAAAATGTATCAGTCCCAAGATGCATGATGCTCATCTTGCATTCCCCCGATCGAACTTATGCTCAGGGTTCTTTCCAACAACATAGCCCTTGCAAATTCCAGTGGTAGCTTTGATGACCGAGAGGCTTTCAACCATAGAATGCTGATGTAATTACTGCAATTATTTGAAGTTCATATGGCCAAACCTCTCATGCCACAATCTACTAAATTCATTTCCATGAGTCAGCAATGTGGTGTGCTTTGCATCCACCACAAAATGGGAGAACTTGTAAGCTTTTGCATGATGGTTTGCAAGGCCTTTTGCTACAAGTTTTCCGGATGCAAGTTCTATGATCTCTAAATCATCTGGGATAAAGGAGACTCTCTTGGGAACTCCTGTATGTGTCATTTGATAAACACTTAGGAGGTTTGAAGCAAGAGATGGTACATACAGAACATTGGAAAAATAACCATGCTCAAGATCTACAGTACCTTGTCCTTCGGATATGATTGTGGAGTCATCTCCCATGTGGATGGGAATGGATTTGTCGGTCTCCAAATATGAGAAGGAGTCTCTTTCAGCCATCATGTGGTTCAAATCTCCAGAATCTATCAAGAGTGCTTTGGACTTCGAAGCGCTTTCCATGAGGGCATGACCTCTTTCATGCTGTGGTTCCCGATCTTGCTGATCTCTCCTTCGAAATCTTTCTGGAATATTGATGTGATTTATCTCAAGGAGAGAGGTAGCTTCATCAAGTCTCTTTTTCATGTAGGCATGTTCATGGTGGAAGCCCTTCCCATAGTATGAACACTTGACTTTTTCCTTTCCATGATGCCCTTTTCCTTTGTTCTTCTTCGAGCCGAAAGACTCTTCATGCTATTGGTTTTCAACTTTAGGTTTAAGAGCTTCGAATTTAGTTTTTGGGTTCTTCTGCTACTTTCCCTTACCCTTCATATCTTTGGGCCCCGAGACATGGAGGGATTGATCATGGGAGGATATGATGATCCCCATCTGGACAAGCTTATCATGTTCACTTGTTAGGGACTCAATGAAGGCATTGAGTGAAGGAATCTTCCATCTAGGGGTTGTGAGATTTGCTACATAGAATGTAGAGACAAAAACCGAATAATTAACTCCAATTTTGGAGAGTATGGAGAGGATGAGGTGATCATCCTCCTTATCCACCTTACATTTCTTCAATAGTAAGACAATGTGCTTGAACTATGTGAAAAAATCATTTAAGGTCTCGAAATTGGAAGGCTAGAGAGACATCAACTCATTCTCAAGCTGGTATACTCTCAAATCATCTTTTTTTCCATACAAGGTTTCCAATTTGTCCTAGATTTCCTTTGGAGTCTTCAATCCCGAGAGATGGAAAAGAAGATCCCGGGAAACAGAGAGGCACAAGAATCCGAATGCTTCATATTTCTTGTTCAAGAATATAGCTTTGTCTGTCACAAAAGAAGGCTCTTCTTCAGTGTCCATAGTGACCCTATATAGTCCTCTGGCACATAGATGGATCTCCATGTCTCCTTTCCATGAATGGAAATTGAACGGAGTCAAGAGTTGTATGGAAGAATCCATATGAAACTACTGGAGCAAATGATTTCACCTGTTAAAAACCTGCAAATCACAACAAAAGGGCCACCATAAGGTCAGACAACCAACACATTTTAGGCTTTCATCACACCCATCATAGTTGATCAACAATTTCCATACTTGGGGTATTAAGTGGTAATCCTTGGCTTCTGGTGCAATGCTGGAATTTTGAGTTTTTGCTCAATTTTTCATGCAAGATCTATCAAAAAAAGAGATCTGAGCTTCATCCCACAATGAGCTCTGATACCATATTAATTTTTCACAGTGGTCTAGGAACTGAAAACACAGTCTCACAAATAATACAGACAAATATGCATAAAATTGGCAAAATGGTGCTGCAATGGGACTAGCAGCTCTATATATTCAAATGAAAGAATGATGATACAATACAATGATCATGCTAGATGCATGAATTCCAAGACAATTTGAATTCCCAAGGAGATCATTCGAATTGAATTATTGAGTCTAGCTTAACTGAATGTAAGCCACAGTGAACACACTAGTTAACCATTGATCAAAACCCTAATTGACTCAACTGAGTCCTAACTGAAGTCATAGTGAAATCAATGACTGAGTCTAACTAAAAGTAGCTCAGACACATGTCACTACAAGCCAACCAATAAGTGGTAGAGCATCAATCACCCCAATGAACCCCAATGAGGTTAACTGAAGTCTAACTAGCCATCAGAGGTGGTTGGAGGCACCCCTGTTGACTCCAGTTCATTAAATATTAATTAAATAATCAATTGAATGAAAGGAGGCGCCTTCATTTCTATGTTTAATTGATTGTAACCATCAGTTAGAAATTAATTGCATTTATGACACTTAGATCACCCTCGGAGTGCTCAAGTTAGCCTCCTCGAATAAAGGAGAAGGCTTAGTTGGCCTCCTTGACTGAAGGTAGGCATGGGTGTGCTCATGATGATGTCATACAGTGCTCATCTGATGTCAATTAATTCAATAAAACTTAGGATAGTGGTTTAACTAGGACAAATTGACCAAAGTAAGTGTGTGTGGTGGTAAATGTCTCCAACACATCAAGCCTGATGCCCGACTTGTAAATAAAAGGCCATACATATTAACTCATAAATACAAAGAGATAGTCAAGAAAAAGATCGATAATATGCTCGTAGCAGGAATTATCTACCATATTGACCAGTGATAATGGGCAAGTTCGATGGTTGTCCAACCGAGGAAACACGACCCGAAAAAATTAAGGATTTGTGTCAATTTCAGAGAACTAAACAAAGTCACTCTAACAGACCCATTCCCAACGCCATATGTAGATGAAATATTAAACGAAGTTGCAGGACATGAATGCTACTCATTTACAGACAGATTCTTAGGGTATTACCAAGTACCAATATCCAAATAAGATCAGAAAAAGACCTCATTCGTATGTGAATTCGACTCATTCACCTACAAACTTATGCCTTTTGGTCTAAAAAATGCACCTGTAGTATTTTCGATAATTGTTTTCAAAACATTTCAAGAATATATCTACAAAAAAATGGCAGTATATTTCTACAATTGGACTATCTACTCCATGTTGAAAGATCATTGCAAATGGATAAGGCTCATGCTGGAACGATGCCGACAAATCCAGTTGTCTCTCAACATAAAGAAATGCATATTCCTAACCCCTATAGGAATACTACTAGGGAACATTGTATGCAAAGAAGGCATCAAGGTCTACTTTGTAAAAATAAAGATTATCCTCGACTTGAAACCACTAGTGAATCCAAAACAAGTCAAAGTACTGCTGGGACATACTAGATACTACAAAAAATTTATTAGATACTATTCATATATGACCTATCCATTGGAAGAACTATTGAGAGAAGATTAGGAATTTGAATCGACAAAGGAATGTAATATATCATTCAATACATTAAAAAGGAAACTAGTCAAGGCACCTATCCTCAGATTCCTAAATTGGTTGATCAAATTCCATATGCATATCGATGCATCAGGCCTAGCAATAGGCACGATCTTAATGCAACTAGGGGATGATGGAATGGACTATCCAATAGTGTACAGCAACAGAAAACTAAACAAAGTAGAAAAAATATATTCGACAATAGACAGGGAAGCATTAGGTATGGTCTTTGCGCTACAAAACTACTGACATTACCTACTAGCCAACCCTTTTATCTTCTATACTGAGCACCAAGCATTGAAATACCTCGTAAACAAACCTTTACACCATGGGAGGATTTGTAGATGGTTATTACTATTCCAAGAATTTGAATTCAAAGTTGTCGTTACACTAGGAAAACTAAATTTTAGGCCCGACCACTTGTCGAGAATTGACACGGGGGAGGAGCCGATAGGAGTTGAGGATGACCTGCTGGATGAACACTTATTCTGAATAGAAGTTGTGTCAACAAAATTAGAGGAAATAACACAATTTCTAGAGAATGGTCAAGCACCAGATGGCATGAGCATGAAAAATAAACAAATCTTATCCATGAAGGTTACACCATACAACCTCATAAACGGATTTTTATATAAAATGGGCTTGGACAACATCCTCTGACAATGTGTTAGAACACAAAAGAGAAAATACTATGCATGAATCACACTATAGACCAATAGGAGGACATTTCTAAGTAGATACAACTACCAAGAAAACCCAACAGTTGGGACTATGGTTACCGACACTGTACAAGGACTGCAAATTTTTTTTTAGCCAATGCAACTGATGCCAAATACTGGGTCGAACTCTTTCTAGTATAGAAATTCCCTTGATATTAGTAAACCCAAGTCTGACATTTGAAATTTGGGCCATTGATTTCATAGGACCATTCCTGATACCAACAAAAATAACAAGTGTGAGGTACATAATAACTGCAGTAGAATATGTAACCAAATGGGTAGAGGTAGAACCTGTTGAAACCTACTCCAGTGAGGTAGCTATTAAGTTCATCTATGAAAACATAATTACTAGATTTGGATGCCCACTAACCTTAATCAGTGACTGTTATATCGGATTTCACCACTCTAGGTGAATCACACTTTGTATGGCCTTCCCCTGTCCCGGTGCGGACTCTTTAGACCCCATGGACCATTTTTTGTCCTTTGATGTTTCCTTGATCATCCCTAAAAACATATGAAAAATGATATATACGGATTTTAAACCTATAATCGTGTACATACGTGGGTTTGACCCATATAACCGTGTACATCACGATGTGTGCATAATCCAAATCCTTTTGGATTTTTCCTTGACATGGATCCGACTCATTCGACTCCTGGCCTTCCATATGCCTTGAGATCGCTCGGATTCGACCTTTCATTATCCCTTTGAAAGATATATAAGGAACCCCTTGGTACATTGAAGGCAAGAAGAGAGAATTGAGAGCAAAGAAACTATAGTCCATTGTTGTCAGAACTTATACTTGAGTCTGCATCCCTTTGTCCCTTGGAGCACTTTTGTGTTCTTCCTAAGCTTTCCTTTTGCTTGTGAGCTTGCTATCGAGAGATGGAGGATTGAAGTGGTGGAGGCCCAAGTGGGGGATTTAGTTTCTCCAGTTTGCATACGTGCCGTTAGAGGTTGTATCTATCTTGTAATCTTTGATTTATATTAATAGAAATATCTTTTCCTGTCCAATAATGTGTATTTGAATGAATATTTTATCCATGGGAATATGTCAAATGCTTTTACATTATTGATTATATATTCTAGAATAGATCTAACACCATGATATATAGTATGCTTGTATTGTTTACTTGTTGTTAAGGAAGTATTATATCAATTCAAGCTGAAGATTGGAAAGCTCAACGGGGATCTACTTCAACCGTCCGGAATAAGGTACGAGGTTTGATCCTTTAGTGTTAGATATTTATTTCTATTACATATTGGAAAGGATTGATTTCTGGAGTCAAGCTGTCTGTTGTGGTACCCAAAGCCATAGGAATTTCTCTCTGTAACAGAATTAGCGACTCTGCTGGGGAGTTCTTAGTCATTTTGCCTTTGGGGGTTTTTATCGGTACAATGGGCTTGATATTATTGACTTGCTCTTTGTTTCTCCTTGTTTTTGGGTTGCATTTTATAGTATGTTCATCCATTGACACTCCCCTTTATTTGTTTGACCCTTGGCCTGCTTTTTACCACTTCCTTCTCTGTATATGCAGGTTTTTGGCCAAAAGTCGCATACATATGCCTATCCATGCAGGTTTTTGGCCAAAGTCACATATATATGAAGCTGTTCTTTAAACAGTCGCGTACATCCTCCTTTTGATGAGTTTGATGTTGTGGGAAGTTGCTGGGTGGGTTGTGAGTGTGGTTGGGTCTTCCTTGGGTCTGATGTTGTCTGTTGGATGCTTCTTTTGTGACCAAAGACCGCTTTTTCATTGATTTTTCTTTGAAATTAGTTTTAGTCATTTATCTTTTTTGTTTTTCCATTAGTGCATTACTCTTTTGTCTTGGCTTCTTGCTGGGCTTGTCCTTTATACTTGCTGTAGAGACTGAGAGTTTTAGATGACTTTTATCACATTTTTCATTCTTTTATATTGAAAAATACAAGGTAGTTGCATCTTAGATATGGATTTAAGGAGGTACTTGCATTGGATTTCTTGGATGAGAGTTTTGTTTAGGCTTTCATATAGGAAGGATTGCGTTGGCATTCAGAAAGGATTATATATTTATGTATCTCATGTAGTGGCATACCCTGTTTTTCCTTTGACAAAGATTGCACTTAGCATTGTTTGTTATGGTGTGCACTTTTATTTCACTGCTAAGTCTTCATATCACTAGTTGCATGGCCATTTCCCTTTGATTAATTACAGCTAACTAAAATCAACGCTAAATTAAAACGCATTACACTCTTTTCTTTTCTAGGGTGCACCAACAAGCTTAGGTTTTAGGATCTTGGAATAGTTCATTGTAAGTCAATTCTCCAAGATCACTAAACTACAACATCTAGGTGTCTGTCCAGGTGAGTGTGTGAAATCCTTGGTATAACCAGTGTTTCTCAGGATCCTCCTCTCGAACAGGAGTTAAGCACGAGGTAGTGTGAGCAGTTATTGATTGGGATGACCCCTAGTCATAACTGAGTAGCACCGGAGATATTTCCAGGATTGTATTCGTATTTGGGGGATCTTTCAAGAGTTTCGGGCTTTGCTACCCTGCCCATATGGTCAATCCCACCTGCTACTGTCGGCCTGAGCATTGATTATATTGAGGTGACCTTAGTGGCCTTACCTAGGATATCGAGGGGGTACTTTGCAGGGGTTATTCTGTGGGTGTCCCGGCCAGGTAGAGGTCGGACAGCACAGTCGCTTTATGCATTGAAGCTGAGGGCCACTATAATTGGTTACGTACCTCCTCTTGTAGTGTATGGGATTTTCGAGCCTCTCCTAGGCGAGACATACCTACTACATTCAGGAGCTCACATCTGCTCTCGTTGGTTTGCTTGTATTTTGGCTGTAGATTTTCCTAGGAGTGTGCCCTTTGTGCGCTAGTTGGCCTTTGGGATCGCGGTTTCTTGAGTATATTTATGCTCTCTTGAGTTCAGGTCCTTTTATTTTTGGCATGTCTAGTATCCTATCACCTGTCTTGGTCCTAGTACATACCCTAGTGTCAGACTTGGGGGCATCACAACCCCTTACCGTGCTCATAGATTTGTGAGTGGTCACATTCTTCCCTCTACTCCATTTGTGGAGGATGTTGACTCCCTTCGCTTAGTCTTTACACCAGTGGTCACCCTCATGGGGGTGGTAGTGGATGCGTGAATGTTGGATCTACACCTTACTTTCCTTTTTATGTCCCATCATTCACCGCATTGTTTCCTTTGGGAGCAGTTGTCATGATCTTTCCTCCCTGTATCCTATAGTTTGGATTCTTTATTGAATATTTGGGTTGTTTTGGAATAATATGATTGTCATGTAGGGTCCAGTTTTTGTACACTCTCTCCAAGGTTTCGACATGTTCGTTCCTATCACAGGTATTATGTCTGAACTGGCATATAGGTTAGGATTTCACATTCGCTTGCACTTATGCATTGCCTTATGACCATTCCATCTTAACCTTAGGTACGAACCCATTCCATGGTATCACAAAACCTTCATGTTGTTGTTAGAAGTGATACTATGTGAATGGTAGAGCTTTCCTATACATGGGTGCCCTAGTTAGCTCCCTTTTGCATTTGGTACCCATGCTGTGAGTCCTCTCTTAGATCCGGGAGTCCCTTTTAGTCCCGCCATGTCCTTGAGCAAGAGCTTCATACTTCTCTTGAACTTTATGCTGGCCATTTCCCCAGGACTCCCTTGTATATATCAAGTTGTGAATGCATTATCATGAGCTTTGCCTGCCTTATTGAGCTTTATGTCGGCTCCCCTGACATTGTGTTTCAGCCATATAGCCCGAGCTTGTCTCATGTCTAGCCATACAGAGCCATTTTTTATATCCTTCATAGCTTGATTTCCCTTTTTTTATCAGGAGGGGATTTTCCCTCGAGTGTTGATATCCTACACATGTATCCTTGCATTGAGCATAGGTATGTTCCACTGCTTGGAACTAGTTTGTTTTCCCTTATGACACTCGTCTCCTCCTAGTTTGTAACTATAAAGCTAGTTTATTCTTTTTTCAAGCTTTTCAAATAATTGAAAAAGTCCAAAAAAACAAAAAAAACAAAAAGCCGGACAAGGAAAGATGTTATCTTTGGCAGCTGTCAAGTCATGTCACCTTTGAAAAGAGCACTGTATATCACATCCATTGGTTGGGTTATAGTTTGACTTTAGGAGCTGTACTCATTTATCTAAGTTTATCTCCACCGACTGGTTAAGCTTCCAGTCCCTATGGAGCCTCTGTTGATGCCTCTTGTGTCACAAAGATGTCCCAGTTTGTATATTGAGTCTATGCTGCCTTCATTCAGTCACCATATGCTGTTATGCTCTTGTTCAAAGGAAGTTGAAACCTGTGTCGGCCATTCCTCAGTTATCTTGACTTTGCATGTCAGCCATTCCTGGTACAGTTACTGGTTCATGC
>LPNX011029862.1:0-23439 GCA_001517045.1 Pseudotsuga menziesii
CATAAGCAACACATTAAAATTTTGACAAATATTGCAAAACCTAAGCGGGGGGATGACTCAATAGATCAACCACATGATTGGCATTGCCCTGCTTGTTTTTAATCACCAGATCGAACTACTGTAGGTACAACCCATTTCATATCTTCTCCTAAATCTTAGACTGAGAATTAATAAAAGTGAGTGGGTTATGATCAATATGCAAAATTGTCTCCTTACCTAAGACGAAGTGGCACCACTACTTCAAAGCATGAATAAGATCCTTATCATATGTATTTTAGTTGAGTTTGGCTAGAGACCTGATACTGGTATTGAAAGAACAATCTTTCATATTGGCGTGGTCAATAATCCACCGCACAACATCGTTATAAGGTAGGATCGTTGGTCTAATTCTCTCATACACCGTTTGGTCGCCCTGGAAATTTGAGAGGTCATTGTTATCGAAAATTGAATAAACCCTGGACCAGTGTAAATGATAAGTTTCAGTGACACGACTGCTAGTATCAGAAAAGACACCGAAGTTCGGGTTTTTGGTGAACATATCCTTCTGGAGGTTTTTACTCCTGGTAATTATGGGGATTTTGGATGTCGCCATGTGTCGTTTTAAATATTTACACCACAAGTTAAAACTGAATTATACAGTAAGCACAGTAATCAATTCAAAATGCGAGATAGCAACCTGGTAACCAACTTGAAACTGGAGCAATCACTGTTTTGAAATCGCGCGGTAAAATCTGGAGATAAAAATCACATAGTAAAGTGAATTACAGTAGTAAAAACAAGTTGAAAAATTGTAAATCAAAGATATCATATATATAATTCCTGAGGAATAATACAGATTGTCAAATGAAGGTAAAAAGAAAAAGAATGGTCATAATTAGCTTTGCGGGATGCGGGTTAACTAAAAACAAACACCCATAAAAATCTCCCGCATCCCGCATTTGTAGGATGCAGGTTTAAAAAAAAAATCCAAAATAAAAGGTTTCCCGCATTCTGCAACTTGCGGGTTGCGGGATGCAGGATGAAAAATGATCCAAACAAAAAAAACAATCTTACTACATTAAAAACAAAGAACTCGAAAATGGATTTTTTGAAAATTTGGCTAAGTTAATGAATCCCAAGAGTCAAGAAATAAAAAAATCTTAAGGAGACCTTCAAAGATTATGAAGAGTCTTACCAAGTAATCTTCATACATGTAATTGGGCTCCAATGTCAAATGACATGGGATCTGTTGTGCCTACAACAAATGGCGACTGGCTGGAAGAACTAGTCATCTCTGCAAAACAATAGTCTTTCCCAATCAAACTGTCAGTGGGCAAATGATTAACTCTCAAGGAATGTTAACATAAGAATGCAACCAACTAGAAACCTTTAAAATTATTGATGCAATCCCCCATCCATGGTCATTTAAAATGATGCAACTCTGATTCAAATGTCGTTGGAAGATAGGTTCATCTGAGGCTGACATAGGCATGTAAGTTAAAGCTGAACCTGAGATCATCCCTTTACCACTTTGGTTTTCCACACACATCCTTTTAAACTATTACTTTTCTTCCCCCCTTTTTATTATTACTTTTTTTTTAGAATTGCAAGATTGCATTGACACAGGACCACTACCCCATGTTCTGGTAATTAGCACCATTCACAAACCTGACCTGGAAACTGAGCAATCCGGCTCAGTAAGGAGACCTCTTGTCTTCTAGCTATATAGCCAAAAGGAACTATCATGGCTTGGGAACCATTTGGTGATAGTTTCAGTCCAACATCAAGCCCATGATCATAGTGAGGCTGGCCTTAGACAAGACCCCTTGTCCTGTGTGCAATGCTTTCTTGTTTGGGGTTTGACTGGGGTTTGATGTAAAGTGTGAATTACAAGACACTGCCATGGCTTGGTGTCCATAGACAACGTTACTCATTGATGCTCTGCAGATCGTAAATGAGCCAACCTGTGATAGGATCTCCCATCTTCTAGAGAACTGGAAGCCATCTCCCCATGTTAAATGGCAAAGATGTCATTCCACTGAGCACCCATTAACCTAATAAGCTGGCTCGTGATGAGACCCCTCATCTTGTAATTCACATAATAAGATATATGGCCGTTGCTTAATCACAAAGAGTAAGACTGACCAGGCTAAAAGGATATGCTACAATGCCCTAATGAGACCTTAGACAGGGTGAGCCTTTTCTTCCACAACTATCATCATCCGAGTAAAGCATGTAGAAGGCATTAACTTGGATGAGAGGGCATCAATACAAAACGATGTAAATATGGTTATCATTCAAATATAACAAACCTTGATATGAGTTAGAAAAGATAGACACTAACAGATCTGTTTCAGTTAAGAATATTGAATATTGAGAAAGCTCATTGCTCATTATTGCCAAGGGTGTATATATTGCCAAAAGTTACCAAAACCAAGCAAACATTCAGAAAAAAAGAAAATAACACACCAATCCTATGTACAAGGTTGAATCAACCTTTTTCAGACAAAGTACTTCTTGAGCAGAAAAACATTCACCGGGAAGGTGTCTTCGACGCCTTCCAGTGTTTTTAGTCGAATTGTGCTAGGACCAATCTTTTCTGTAACAATCAATGGTCCTAACCAAAGGCACTGAAACTTGGTGTATTCTTTGTTATCCTTGTGTTGTTTGTCCTACCTCAACACTAAATCTCTGTTAGAAGACCTCTCATCGAACCATCTCTGAACCAACTTTTGATGTTGGTAGAATTTATTCTTGGCTTTCTCTCTATCCTCTTTTAGTTTGAGCAAAGAATCAATCCTCTGTTGTAATGGGGAAGAGTCATTCTCCTGGAGGGATTGGGCCAATAGTAATGAAGGAATGGTGAGATTAGCTAGTAGGATGACTTCCTTGCCATAAACAAGGCAATAAGGGGAGTTATCAAGGGCTGCCTTTGGGGTGATTCGATCAGCCCAAAGAGCATAGTAAATTTGGGTGTTCCAGTCTTTATGATGTGAAGCCACTGTCTTCTTGAGGATGTTTATCAAGTTTTTGTTTGAGGATTCCGCAAGCCCATTCCCTTGGGGGTAGTAATTAGCAGAAAACTTAAGCTTTATCCCCTTTTCAAGGGCGTATCTAGTTAGGTCAATGGACTGAAAATAGGAGGCATTATCAAAAACAAGATATTCGGGGGTGCCAAACCTGGTGATTATCTGATTTTCTAGGAAGGAAATTACCTGGCTTGTGTTACATAGTCTTAAAGGGACTGCTTCTACCCACCTTGTGAAATAGTCAGTGGCTGTCAAGATGTATTTGTGTTGTAAAAAGGATACGGGGTTGATGGGTCCGACGAAATCCAATTCCCACTGCTGAAATGGGAATTGGACTGCTACTGGCTGCAAGGGGTAAGCATGTTTCTTAACTTTACCAGCGCACTTCTGGCAAGGCTCACACTTTCTAACAAATGAATGGGCATCTTTGAACATGGTAGGCCAATAGTGTCCTGCCCTGATAATTTTGTGAGCCGTGGTATCACTTGAGAAGTGTCCACCTGCAGGTCCTGCATGAAATTGAAATAGGAAATCATCAGTCTGATCTTTTTCCAGGCATCTGAGAAACACTCCATCATAATTCTTTCTAAACAAAACATCATTTATAAGTTGATAAGGGGCTGATTTCAGCCTTAATGCTCTACGTTTTTTGGGATCTAGGGTTTCAGGAGCAAACCCATTATGAAGAAAGAATTTGATATGATCATACCATTTAGATGTCGCAGTTTCAAGTGCATTAACAAAACCTGTAGGAGTAGCTTCTTCCTGTCCCCAATCAGCTTGCTGATTTTCAGGGTCGTTCGATTGGGCGGTGAGCTGACACAAACCTTGTCCTCTGACGATCTTCGCAGGCTTAATCTCCAGATCATATTCTTGAAGGGCGGTCATCCAGTGAGCTCTCTTTTCTCCCAACTCCTTTTGGACAAGGACATTGCGAATTGCCGCATAAGGGACTATCACCTTAGTCCTGGACTTCAAAAGATAAGGCCTACAATGTTTTACTGATTTGTATACTGTGTAGGCCTTCTTGTCAACCTGGGAGTAATTGAGTTCAGCCCCTTTGAATGTCAAACTCAAGAAGTATTTATAAGTAGTCGCTCTTTCCTCATTATTTTAAGTGTTTGTTGTGTGATTAATGTTCAACTGTTTCCCATTCTTATGTTTTAAGATATGCATTTTCCCTATGTATCTTATTCTTTGAGTTATATTGACTTTTTGATTCCATCATTCTTCCCGGTGTACTCATTTGAAGAACAATTTCTGAGTTTAAAGTTCGATTTTCATTTTATGTAGTTTAGTTTAGTCGTTTTGGATTTCATTAGATTAATTTAATCTTGCTACAATTTCAATTTCATTTAATTTAGTGAATGCTCTCTTTTTGCATTTTAAATTCCACCCTTAAGTTTAGTATTTCAATGCAAGTTTGATAGTTTTAGTCACTCTAGGAATGAGCCGTTGAGGATTGAGATCTCTTTTTCTATGTAAGTACGGTTGCATGAACATTTAAAAGTAATGAAAGCTTGTAACTTAGATTGTGAAAGCATTAAGAGATCTTACGATTGATAGCAAAGAACATTTAAAAGTAATGAAAGCTTGTAACTTAGATTGTGAAAGCATTAAGAGATATTGCGATTGATAAGCAAAAGTCGTGTGGTGCTATTTTAATTTGTCATTTGGTGTCATTTACTTTGAGCTTGATACTTTCATTTATTACATTCCGAGTGCTTTGTAGTTATTATATTAAGCTAGAATAGAAGTTTTAATCTTGCATTTATTGTGGTTGTACCTCTAAGTTTGTGAAATCTTGGTCGATAATTTAAGGTTGAATATGTAACACATAATTGATCCTGGCACTTATGATCTCTCGTTTATCCTTTCATGAATATTCCAACAAGTTTGCATCTAGTAATAAATGTGTCCTTGTTTTGGTTGGTACCCAAACACAAGGGAAGAAACATTAACAATGACAAAGTGTTAAGGTGGTTATATCGGATTTTTTATTTCACCTAGAATTTGCTTCATATCATGCTTAGAGTAGGATGAATTATATCCTTAGAAAGAGCATCTACTTCCCTCATTTACTTTCAGCCATTTTATGTTATGTACTTAGGAATGATAATTTCATAAAGTTAGTTTCATTTCTTAATGTAGTTGGTATCTCATTTGGATGGATCTTATATGAACATGTGCTACTAAAGGTTTGCTTGTTAAGGTTGAAATGTTTTTACAGGTCACAAATTGGAGATTCCGGTTCTTGTCCGCTTTCCAAAGATCAAGCTCACATCCCAAAGTAGGAGCCAGTTGTTACAACCGAGTATGTACAATGTGCTCACTTGATAAAAGACATCATTAGCTAACTAGGGACTTTCCAATACCCCATCAAATCAAGGGATCTTCTACTCAATTGTTGTACTTTGCACCTCTTTTGTCATGGTCGAAGAGAGGTTGTTTATAAAATTTGACATCCTTTACGTGTGTAAAAGGACTAGCCCAAATGAGTCACTCAAGTTATGACACCTTTGGAATGTTTTTTTACCTAGTTGTACTTAGATCTTAGTGATCAAAGTTCAACATGGTTTTTTCACTCACACCTCCAAATCCAACATGTGTTATAACATAGGTGAATTAGGTTGGTGTTTAAGTGTTCTTATGGCCCTATGTGAAATTTAAGGTCACCATGGTCCTAGAGTCACTCATTGCATGTTTGGTCCTGTTGAAGCCCCAACTGTGTATGTGGCTGATTAAGGTGTTCAAGGCGAACAACAAACAGAGAAAACCCAGCCAAAGGCTTCAAACAATCCCACGCAGGTATTGTTCTATCCTCAAGATGTTTGGGATAGTAATCCCCCACGGAAACTTGTGTAACCTCCGTTGGCTTATGGGTGGATTTGATCCAGAATGGATCCGTTTTCCAAAAAGGAAAACAAAGAGTTGAGACAAAAGAAAAATGAAACTTAAACCTAGCTAGGAAAAAGAGACTAATCTAAATCTGAACTGCTTCAAATGGAGTTGAATAATTGATAGGTGGTCTTGAGCCGTGTAAAGAACAGACAATTCATCCTACCCTTTTGGGGGTTTGTCCAACCTTTTGATAGTTATGTCGTCCTCGACCTGAGGAAGGATCATTTCTTCATATTTCACATTAAGCATGTAATAGTTTAATTACTTAAAAATTCTTTAACATGTTTTACATTTGTTACGTTTTCCAAACCTCTTTGAGTTTCTTTTCCGTTCTTGTTTGGGATTACAACAATTTCTGAGGTTACTCTCTCTTTTAACCACTAGTTAATTTTTTTTCCCCTCAGTGACATCAAACAACGTCCTGTCTTCCAGATGTCCAAATTTTGCCTAGGTCTTTTTGCCACACCATATGCCTAACACCAATGTGCTCACGCGGCAATCACTTTCCTAACACCATTGTGCTCCTGCAGCATATATGCCTAACACCAATGTGCTCACGCGGCAATCACTTACCTAACACCATGGTGCTCCCGCAGCATTCAAATTTTTCCTTGTTCATATCTAGTATAAAGTTTTAACTTTGACTATTCGTAACGCACATTCCTTGGTGCTTATGAATTGGCTACATGGTCAATCAAAGCCTTCATTGATACCCCAAATTTCAATAATCAATTATCAGAATTTCATAATTTGTAGAAATTTTAATCGTCATTCATTAGTTATATAACTTGGTAAATCGTCTAGAAGCATTCACTCCTTACTCACTTCTGAGCAATTGAGCATAACTTACATACGTAGGCGGTTTTATATACCATAATGTACATCGATTGTAGCAATGGTCATATTCTTGGTGAAGCCTGCAATGCCAGTATGTAAATAACATCATCCACAGTTAGTCCTTGGTTATAAACTCGAGATTCGACAACTATAATAAGTAAAACATCATCCATACTTAACCTCATTATTTACGGCAGCAAATGTTTTCTAACAGTCAACTCTGACTGATAGTGTTCCTGGCATACCCGGCCATGTTAGTACATAACATTATACACCATTCATCAACTTACTTATCAATATCTTTAGATAATCAAATCCATATAAGCTCTTAAAATGCCAATCTCAATATGACCCAAGCAACAACAATGCTATCAAATTCTCAATGGATTTAATCACAAGATTACCAACAAGATCCTTCATTCTAGCACTAGAATCAATTCTAGGGTTCTTACTAGAATCTACAAATAGACATATGATATCAATAATCATCCATTTCAACAATAGTCTATTTGGTTACTATATCAATACCCAAAATGAAAATGCCATCCATGAGCTAGTCAAAACATAAGATAGTTCAAAATCAAAACTCTAATCCAAGCATAAGGAACTAATTCTAGAACGTTCACCAATAAAAGCATGATTCTAAGAATTCATTTACTTAGCAATTATGAAGTTGGTACTTGTAACTATACAAAGACTTTTCAGTATGTATAACATCATTCACCAATATCCAAAATAGCCCTAGCGAGATCAACAAGGATCAAGAAATAATTTGCCAATCTATCTCTTTAAGGATTTCAACGCTCAATCCAGTAGTATCATGAACATAAAGAGATAGTGTTTGCTTTGTGTTTATATATGTCATTTTAGTGAACAAGAAATAGGTTTAAAACACAAAACTTCAATACCTCTATCAATGGATTTATTACCACAAACATTATTATCAACTTTCAATCCTTCATTTTACTACCACGTCAAGAAATGTGTCAAACCTTCTTTAATCATTAAATTAGATCCTTAGTATTCAAATCGCAAGAGAGGAGAATAAGTGTCAAGGGAAAATTCACCAATAACCAGATTTCAATTAGCATAATTTCAGCAATCAACTACAAAAACAAATTCAGAATTGATGCCCATGGAATCGATTTAATTGGAAGCCAAATAAGGATTTCAATCTAAATATTCAACCAAAAGGTCAATGTATTACATATATCAGCAGCAATCCAATATAATCAACGTTTACCTTCAATGTTATCAACCAAATTTCAATAGGAAATGAACTCAGATCTCAAGAAAATGATACCAATGTTAAGTGCAAAGTTGTTGGAGGACTGATGGCATTCACTTTCAAGATTTATATACTCTATGATTTAGATAACAAAAGCAATTCTTCAACAGTGTTAATGGCCAAAGAGATTGCATAGGAAACAAGCCTTTCAAGGTAAGATAAGCCTAGTTTCAGATGTATGACGTGGTTGTCATCAAACCACCCAAAAATGTTACGATGAGTAGATCAAGTATCCAATGATTATGTCAGTAAACTAGGCTATGGTACTTGCATCTGGTTGTTCATCAATTATTTAACTAGAATATTAGCCTTGTTGAATAATTGCAAATATAGGACACCAAAGAATATGACTCATTAGAGTATACATAAATGATTTAAACAGTGACTTCCAAATAAAGGAATACCAGCCAAGATTTGTGTTTGTCCAAACTTTTGATAGTTACGTCATCCTCGACCTGAGGAAGGATCCTTTCTTCATATTTCACATTAATCATGTAATAGTTTAATTACTTAAAAATTCGTTAACATGTTTTACATTTGTTACGTTTTCCAAACCTATTTGAGTTTCTTTTCCATTATTGTGTGGACTTACAGCAATTTATGAGGTCACTCTCTCTTTTAACTACTAGTTAAAAAATTTTCCCCTCAATGACATCAAACAGCGTCCCGTCTTCCAGATGTCCAAATTTTGCCTAGGTCTTTTTGCCACACCATATGCCTAACACCAATGTGCTCACGCGGCAATCGCTTTCTTAACACCATTGTGATCCTGTAACATATATGCCTAACACCAATGTGCTCACATGGCAATCACTTGCCTAACACCATGGTGCTCCCGCAGCATTCAAATTTTTCCTTGTTCGTATCTAGTATAAATTTTTAATTTTGACTATTCGTAACGCACATTCCTTGGTGCTTATGAATTGGCTACATTGTCAATCAAAGCCTTCATTGATACCCCAAAATTTCAATAATCAATTATCAGAATTTCATAATTTGCGGCAATTTTAATCGTCATTCATGAGTTATATAACCTGGTAAATCGTCTAGAAACATTTACACCTTACTCACTTCTGAGCAATTGAGCGTAACTTAGCTATGCAAGCGGTTTTATATCCCACAATGTACATCGATTGTAGCAATGGTCATAATCTTGGTGAAGCCTGGAATGTCAATATGTAAATAACATCATCCACAATTATTCCTTGGTTATAAACTCGAGATTTGACAGCTATAATAAGTAAAACATCACCCATACTTAACCTCATTATTTACGGTAGCAAATATTTTCTAACAGTCAAATCCGACTGATAGTGTTCCTTGGCATATTCTGCCATGTTAGTACATAACATTATACAGCATTCATCAACTCACTTATCAATATCTTTAGATAATCAAATCCATATAAGCTCTTAAAATGCCAATGTGAATATGACCCAAGCAACAACAATGCTATCAAATTCTCAATGGCTTTAATCACAAGATTATCAACAAGATCCTTCATTCTAGCACTAGAATCAATTCTAGGGTTCTTACTAGAATCTACAAATAGACATGTGATATCAATAAGCATTCATTGCAACAATAGTCTATTTGGCTACTAGATCAATACCCAAAATGAAAATACCATCCATGAGCTAGTCAAAACACAAGATAGTTCAAAATCAAAACTCTAATCCAAGNTCAATAAGCATCCATTGCAACAATAGTCTATTTGGCTACTAGATCAATACCCAAAATGAAAATACCATCCATGAGCTAGTCAAAACACAAGATAGTTCAAAATCAAAACTCTAATCCAAGCACAAGGAACCAATTCTAGAACCTTCACCAATGAGACCATGATTCTAAGAATTCATTTACTTAGCAATTATGAAGTTGGTACTTGTAACTATACAAATACTTTTCAGTATGTATAACATGATTCACCAATATCCAAAATAGCCCTAGCGAGATCAACAAGGATCAAGAAATAATTCGCCAATCCATATCTTTAAGGATTTCAATGCTCAATCCAGTACTATCATGAACATAAAGAGATAGTGTTTACCGTGTGTTTATATATGTCATTTTAGTGAACAACCAATTGGTTTAAAACACAAAACTTCAATACCTCTATTAATCGATTTATAACCACAAACATTATTATCAACTTTCAATCCTTCATTTTACTACCATGTCAAGAAATGTGTCAAACCTTCTTTAAGCATTAAATAAGATCCTTAGTATTCAAATCGCAAGAGAGGAGAATAACTATCAAGGGAAAATTCACCAATAACCATGTTTCAATTAGCATAATTTCAGCAATCAACTACAAAAACAAATTCAGAATTGATGCCCATGTAATCGATTTAATTTGGAAGCCAAATAAGGATTTCAATCTAAATATTCAACCAAAAGGTCAATGTATTACATATATCAGCAGCAATCCAATATAATCAACGTTTACCATCGATGTTATCAACCAAATTTCAATAGGCAATGAACTCAGATCTCAAGCAAATGATACCAATGTTAAGTGCAAAGTTGTTGGAGGACTGATGGCATTCACTTTCAAGATTTATATATTCGATGATTTAGATAACAAAAGCAATTATTCAATAGTGTTAATGCCCAAAGAGATTACACATGTAACAAGCCTTTCAAGTTAA
Source organism: Pseudotsuga menziesii (assembly GCA_001517045.1). Taxonomy (NCBI): domain Eukaryota; kingdom Viridiplantae; phylum Streptophyta; class Pinopsida; order Pinales; family Pinaceae; genus Pseudotsuga; species Pseudotsuga menziesii. The sequence continues at coordinate 10,686 of LPNX011029862.1, forward strand.
GATAAGCCTATTTTCAGATGTATGACATAATTGTCATCAAACCACCCAAAAATGTTACGATGAGTAGATCAAGTAACCAATGATTATGTTAGTAAACTAGGCTATGATACTTGCATCTGGTTGTTCATCAATTATTTAACTAGAATATTAGGCTTGTTGAATAATTGCAAATATAGGACAGCAAAGAATATGACTCATTAGAGTATACATAAATGCTTTAAACAATGACTTCCAAATACAGGAATACCAGCCAAGATTTGTGTTGAAAATGGAAGTTTTATTTCAGGATTAAAGGTGTGGGAAGCTGTTTCAAACATATGAATTAAATCATAAATTTGTATTCTAATGCATTACCAAAAGTTGTGGAGTACTTTGCATAAAAGAAATGGGATGGCTTGAAATATAACCAAGGTATTGCTGTATTGATATCCATCCAAGTGTCAATTGTATTCCTTTGGTTATTCCCACAAGACTGTGGGTAAGAAATAAAATGAAATACAGACCTGGATTGCCGAACCGGGTGGACTTGTTGATCTCTGTTATCACAAATCAAAACTCAATCATTAGTTCTGAAATGAAATATGTAGGAGTGTTTTGAGCCCAAATTGGCCCAAGTGTTTCAACTCTCGCTCTCATACCATATGTAATATACCTCTTATACCTTGATGCGATTATGTGTGAAAAGGGGTAAAGTTTTTTTTTCCTTTTTTTCTCGATATTACTACAACATGAGTCAAACATGTTAGTGTCAAAACCTTACATGGAATTTCATAAAATGTGTCCAATCAAATTCAATAATGTCAAAACCACGTGCATTGTAAAACAATCATACGAGCATTTTCTCTAATGTAAATCCCCTAAAATACAAGCGTGTCATCAACATAGTGCCCTACAATTACTTACTATGCATACCATAAAACATTAAGATAACAATAACATTTTTTATTATCTTTTATAGCACCATCGTCCATTTGCAGAACATGATCATATGTACATAAATAACATGAAGAAAATAAAACACTTAGACACAACACAAGGAGACGCCAATATTCCAGCGAAGATAACAACATGATGATAAACAACATGAGGCGCAGCATGAAAGAGACACCGGAGTACATGGTTCACCCCAAACTCGGGGTTACGTCCACCAAATGGTCTCATCATGCGACATTTATTTTCATAAATGGTTGCAATATACACAAAATGGTTACCTTGCCTTCTTTTCCTTTTCTCATGCACTCCGTCTCTGGGAGTAATCCCAAGTTCTTTACTAACACATAAGATATCCTATGCTCATATTTTCTGGGAGTAATCAGACAAGCAAGCAGTAAGCTGTGCAAACCAGATACAGAGTAAGCACTCACTGATAGTTTAAATAAAATAAGATTCCAGAGAGATATCTACAGTAGATATAGTACTAAAGAATAAACACGCACAAATCACGAGCCTTGCAGAATAGAAAATTACTTTAGAACAAGTTAATATGCATTAGAAACTACCACAATGACTCCAACTATTTGATTGCTCAGTCAAGAGTCTAACTAATGAAATATAAGACCACAGCTCAAATCCATAGCATATATTTATACTACCTAGTAGACCACCGAGAAATCACCTTAAAGCAATGCACATTTGGCCTGATGTCGATGCTGGTTTTCTCAATGAAAGAGAAGAGAAGTGACAAGAACTTCTTGACACAGACGAAGTCACAATGGGAGTGGAAACCCAATTGCAGTGAATGGAAACAGATTTAAATGTTTTCAGTGCCATTTCCACCCTCCTGAATGCAGATATGGATGCGTTGGCCACAATCAAATAAAAATAAAGCTGTAGATGGACTCAGTTTTAACCAGTTATGTAACCAACAGAACCAAAGGGAAGGATGTGGAATGAAACATAAAACCCACAGAACACAGTCACCTGTTCAGAGTATCTAAAACTTGAACTTCAATGCAAGGATAATCTCTTGAAGCCTAAACCCTTCACCGAATAAACTGAGAAATCCAAAAATCTATGTGTCACCTGAAACTCTGTTTGAATATCAGTAAAACATGCGAGTTTAGCAGAGATAGGTTTTCTACACCTCCCAACGACAGTCACTTCCGGAAATTGTTAAACCACCCAACGAGGACCACCGAAGATATCAACATCAATTTGCAAGAATCAAATAATACAGGGCTCTAAGGTTCATTGATTGAAGTCAATGCCTGGAGATTGGAATTGCACCTTCAAGTATAGAATGAATCACATACGGCTTAAGTGTATGGCCTCAAAGCACAGTGATAACTTCATCTATGAGAAAACTATAACCCAATGCAAAACAGACTTAATAAACATTAAGAAAATGACTGAGCAGAAGGAAAGGATGCTCCTTTGATAAGGTTTTCCTATCGTGGCTACTGACTTATACATTTACTATTTGAGAAGACTCTGTGATACTTTAGAAGACAAGTCTATAATAAATTCATTGAGGGCAGTAATATGCACATTTACGATATGCTAAGGGGACAAATTTTGTTCTATATCAATCATAGCAAAAGCAATAAACCAACCGACAAAGACATCAACAATATACTAGTGAAACAAAATAGCAATACTAGTCAAGAAAAACATACAACTGATAAAATATAACACTTTCACTTGACTGTAGTCCCTAATCATCTCTTAACATCCACGGCTTCTAGATCTCGCAGAGATCATTCTTCCCTTTTTCAAAAACTTAGACAAGCTTTTTCCAAAAAATGCAGTGATCTTTTCTCCTCTTTCAGAAGGTAACACAGAGAGCCATTGTTCCATCCCCCTCGAGCTGCCTTCCCCCCTTTTCCTTGTCAATGCTAACCCTAAATAATAAAATCCCCCTGGTAGTTCATCAACGCCTTCCTCAATCGATGGCTGTGAATCCAACAATTTTAATGACTGCTGAACGTTAGTAGTCATACAATAAATCCAGGGATTTCAGCAACGCCTCCATAATAAATGGTTGTGAATATGGGTAATTTTTCATAACGACATAAAGTCAGTCATCAAGAAACGAGTTAATGGAATTCAACAATGCCCCATAATTAATTGGTATAAATTGAGGTAATGCAATAATGCCTCCTCAATAATCAATACAAGTCAAGCATTAATAACGCCTCCACAATTAAATGCTATAACCCAGGGTAAAAGGATTAGTATTGGTATTCTTCTCCACCATAAATATAATTTTTTTCTTTTATATTATATTTATATATGAAATTCCTTTTACTATCGTTTTGGTGTTCTTCATATATATATATAATATATATATCTCAATTATATGTCTCAACTATATATATATATTATTATACCAGCAGCTTCTGTCACTATAGGTGATCTGCTATTACATATAATATATATATGTAAAACAATAGTTCTCCTCCATAATGTTCTTTATATATTTTACACAAGCAATTCCTTTCACTGTAGGTGGTGTGATATTATATATAATACACATATGTATGAAATAATTGTTCACCATTATATATAATGCTCTTTATATATTTCATACATGCAATTCATTTCACCATAGGTGGTCTGATATTATATAAAATACCTCTATATATAATATATATGTATGAAGTAATTGTCCACCATTATATATAACGTTCTTTATATATTTTATACATGCAGGTGGTCTCATATTATATATAATACCCTTATATATAATATACATATGTATGAAATAATTGTCCGCTATTATATATAATGTTCTTCATATATATTATACCTGCAGTTTCTTTCACTACAGGTGGTCTGCTAATATATTTGATACCCTTACATATAATATACATATCTCTTCCTTCCAATACCTTTGGTTAAGGTGAGGTGGAAGTAGGTGCTAGAGTACTTAGGCTCTTGTTGTTTTAAGGAGATTGTGACCTAAAATCCCTTTTACCATTAGCTCCTTAGGAAGCTCTTCTCCTCGAATTAACCCTTTTGATTTTAACCCCTTAACTCTTTTGTGTCGATGCTAAACCGAGTGCAAATCCTTCTATCTCAACTTGATCATATTAGGGTTAAGTACCAAGTTGCGATGTCTTAGTCGGGATAAGTTTTGGCAAAACATATATGCAGGTAGGTGCAGATATTAACTCTAAAGACCCAGAATGTAAGTTAGTCCACTTAGGCTTACTTCGACCTAGGACGACAATTAAAACCTTGTGTTGTTGAAAGAAGAAGTTCACTCTTCTTCGCACAGACCCATTAATCATTTTACCTTCCCTAGTGGATTCAGTCGCCTGTAGTTTAAGTTGTGTCTCAGTCTCGCATCTCCCAGGTCTATAGCTTAGGAAATTACATCACCTAACTTACAAGGTTCTGTTGGTGGGGCCTTGGCCTTGAGCTCCTCACTAGAGAACAAACACATTCAGAAATTCCAAAATATTCATAGGCATTTTAAGAGGGATGCTACATCCTCCCCCCTTAAGATAACACCATCCTCGGTGTTCCAGCGTTTTCTCTGACCCACTTTTCTTCTTCTACTTCGTCATCTATTCTTCTTTTCATCTCTTCGTTCTAAAACCTAGAGATCCTTCGGTACTTCTGAAGTCCCCATCGTTCAAGACCTACAATTTCCCGCAACAAGTTTGGGTCTAGCCCAATTTTCTTCAGTGCATTGAAAATAATTCGACTTAAACAAAAACCATAGATCCCTTTTGCATTGTAATAATCAGCAATTTATCAAACACTTTCTAGTTTTTTTTTTTTGGGTGTCATAATGCCCAATCATTTTCGTAATGCAATTCATTCATCAATAAACATAATTGCTACCCTTTTGGGGGTTTTTCCAACCTTTTGATAGTTATGTCGTCCTCGACCTGAGGAAGGATCCTTTCTTCATATTTCACATTAAGCATGTAATAGTTTAATTACTTAAAAATTCATTAACACGTTTTACGTTTGTTAGGTTTTCCGAACCTCTTTGAGTTTCTTTTCCATTCTTGTGTGGACTTACACCAATTTCTGAGGTTACTCTCTCTTTTAACCACTAATTAAAAAATTTTCCCCTCAGTGACATCAAACAGCGTCCTGTCTTCCACATGTCCAAATATTTCCTAGGTCTTTTTGCCACACCATATGCCTAACACCAATGTGCTCACATGACAATCGTTTTCCTAACACCATCATGCTCCTGCAGCATATATGCTTAACACAAATGTGCTCACGCGGTAATCACTTGCCTAACACCATGGTGCTCCCGCAACATTCAAATTTTTCCTTGTTCATATATAGTATAAATTTTTAAGTTTGACTATTCGTAACGCACATTCCTTGGTGCTTATGAATTGGCTACATGGTCAATCAAAGCCTTCATTCATACCCCAAAATTTCAATAATCAATTATCAGAATTTCATAATTTGCAACGATTTTAATCTTCATTCATGAGTTATATAACCTGGTAAATCGTTTAGAAACATTTACTCCTTACTCACTTTTGAGCAATTGAGCCTAACTTACATACGTAGGTAGTTTTATATACCATAATGTACATCGATTGTAGCAATGGTCATAATCTTGGTGAAGCCTGTAATGTCAGTATGTAAATAACATCATCCATAGTTAGTCCTTGGTTATAAACACAAGATTCTACAACTATAATAAGTAAAACATCACCCATACTTAACCTCATTATTTAGGGTAGCAAATATTTTCTAACAGTCAACTCCGATTGATAGTGTTCTTGGCATATCCTGCCATGTTAGTACATAACATTATATAGCATTCATCAACTCACTTATGAATATCTTTAGATAATCAAATCCATATAAGCTCTTAAAATGCCAATCTCAATATGACCCAAGCAACAACAATGCTATCAAATTCTCAATGGCTTTAATCACAAGATTACCAACAAGATCCTTCATTCTAGCACTAGAATCAATTCTAGGGTTCTTACTAGAATCTACAAATAGACATATGATATCAATAATCATCCATTCCAACACTAGTCTATTTGGCTACTAGATCAATACCCAAAATGAAAATACCATCCATGAGCTAGTCAAAACATAAGACAGTTCAAAATCAAAACTCTAATCCAAGCACAAGGAACCAATTCTAGAACCTTCACCAATAAGAGAATGATTCTAAGAATTCATTTACTTAGTAATTATGAAGCTGGTACTTGTAACTATACAAATACTTTTTAGTATGTATAACATGATTCACCAATATCCAAAATAGCCCTAGCGAGATCAACAAGGATCAAGAAATAATTCGCCAATCTATCTCTTTAAGGATTTCAACACTCAATCCAATACCATCATGAACATAAAGAGATAGTGTTTGCCTTCTGTTTATATATGTCATTTTAGTGAACAAGCAATAGGTTTAAAACACAAAACTTCAATACCTCTATTAATGGATTTATAACCACAAACATTATTATCAACTTTCAATCCTTCATTTTACTACCATGTCAAGAAATGTGTCAAACCTTCTTTAAGCATTAAATAAGATCCTTAGTATTCAAATCGCAAGAGAGGAGAATAAGTGTCAAGGGAAAATTCACCAATAACTAGATTTCAATTAGCATAATTTCAGCAATCAACTACAGAAACAAATTCAAAATCGATGCCCATGTAATCGATTTAATTTGGAAGACAAATAAGGATTTCAATCTAAATATTCAACCAAAAGGTCAATCTATTACATATATCAGCAGCAATCCAATATAATCAACATTTACCGTCAATGTTATCAACCAAATTTCAATAGGCAATGAACTCAGATCTCAAGCAAATGATACAAATGTTACATGCAAAGTTGTTGGAGGACTGATGGCATTCACTTTCAAGATTTATATACTCAATGATTTAGATAACAAAAGCAATTCTTCAACAGTGTTAATGCCCAAAGATATTACACAGGAAACAAGCCTTTCAAGGTAAGATAAGCCTAGTTTCAAATGTATGACGTGGTTATCATCAAACCACCCAAAACTGTTATGATGAGTAGATCAAGTAACCAATGATTATGTCAGTAAACTAGGCTATGATACTTGCATCTCTTTGTTCATTAATTATTTAACTAGAATATTAGGCTTGTTGAATAATTGCAAATATAGGACAGCAGAGAATATGACTCATTAGAGTATACAGAATTGCTTTAAACAGTGACTTCCAAATACAGGAATACCAACCAAGATTTGTGTTGAAAATGCAAGTTTTATTTCAGGATTAAAGGTGTGGGAAGTTGTTTCAAACATATGAATTAAATCATAAATTTGTATTCTAATGAATTACCAAAATTTGTGGAGTACTTTGCATAAGAGAAATGGGATGGCCTGAGATATAACCAAGGTATTGCTGTATTGATATCCATCCAAGTGTCAACTGTATTGCTTTGGCTATTCCCACAAGACTGCAGGTAAGAAAAAAAATGAAATACAGACCTGGATTGCCGAACAGGGTGGACTTGTTGATCTCTATTATCACAAGGAAAAACTAAATCATTATTTCCGAAACGAAATATGTCAGAGTTTTTTGACCCCAAATAGGCCCAAGTGTTTCAACTCTCACTCTGATACCATATGTAATATACCTCTTATACCTTGATGCCATTATGTGTGAAAAGGGGTAAAGTTTTTTTTTTCCTTTTTTGTCTCGTTGTTACTACAACATGAGTCAAACATGTTAGTGGCAAAACCTTACATGGCATTTCATAAAATGTGTCCAATCAAATTCGATAATCTCAAAACCACGTGCATTGTAAAACAATCATTCGATCATTTTCTATAATGTAAATCCCCTAAGATACAAGCATGTCATCAACATAATGCCCTAGAATTACTTACTATGTGTACCATAAAACATTAAGATATCAATAACATTTTATTATTATCTTTTACAGCACCACCGTCCATTTGCAGAACATGATCATATGTACACAAATAACACGAAAAAAATAAAACACTTAGACACAACACACAGACTCACCAATATTCCTGCGAAGATAACAGCATGATGATAAACAACATGCGGTGCAGCAAAAAATAGACACCGGAGTACGTGGTTCACCCCAAACTCAGGGTTACATCCACCAAATGGTCGCATCATGCGGCATTTATTTTCATAAATGGTTACAATGTACACAACATGGTTACCATGCCTTCTTTTCCTTTTCTCATGGACTTCGTCTCTGGGAGTAATCCTAAGTTCTTTACTAACACATAAGATATCCTATGCTCATATTTTCTTGGAGTAATCAGACAAGCAAGCAGTAAGCTGTGCAAACCAGATACAGATTAAGCACTCACTGAAAGTTTAAATAAAATAAGAGTCCAAAGAGATATCTGCAGTAGATATAGTACTAAAGAATAAACACGAACAAATCATGAGCCTTGCAGAATAGAAAATTACTTTGGAACAAGGTAATCTGCATTAGAAACTACCACAATGACTCCAACTATTTGATTGCTCAGTAAAGACTCTAACTAATGAAATATAACACCACAGCTCAAATCCATAGCATATATTTATACTACCTATTAAACCACCGAGAAATCACCTTAAAGAAATGCACGTTTGGCCTGATGTCGATGCTTGTTTTCTCAATAAAAGAGAAGAGAAGTGGCAAGAACTTATTGACATAGACGAAGTCAGAATGGGAGTGGAAACCCAGTTGCACGGAATGGAAATAGATTTAAATGTTTTCAGCTCCATTTCCACCCTCCCGAATGCAGATATGGATGCGTTGGCCACAATCAAATAAAAAGCAAGCTGTAGATGGACTCGATTTTAACCAGTTATGTAACCAACAGAACCAAAGGGAAGGATGTGGAATGAAACATAAAACCAACAGAACACAGTCACCTATTCAGAGTATCTAAAACTTGAACTTCAATGCAACACTAATCTCTTGAAGCCTAAACCCTTCACCGAATAAACTGAGAAATGGGAGAATCTATGCGTCACCTGAAACTCTATTTGAATATCAGCAAAACATGCGAGTTCAGCAGAGACAGGTTTTCTACACCTCCCAACGACAGTCACTTCCGGAAATTGTTAAACCACCCAACGAGAGTCGCCGAAGATATCAAGATCGATTTGTAAGAATCAAATAATCGAGGCCTCTAAGGTTCATTGATTGAAGTCAATGCCTGGAGATTGGCATTGCACCTTCAAGTATAGAATGAATCACATACGGTTTAAGTGTATGGCCTCAAAGCACAGTGATAACTTCATCTATGAGAAGACTATAACCTAATGCAAAACAGACTTAATAAACATTAAGAAAACGACTGAGCAGAAGGAAAGGATGCTCCTTTGATAAGGTTTTCTTATCGTGGCTACTGAGTTATACATTTACTATTTGATAAGACTCTGTAATCCTTTAGAAGAAAATTCTATAATAAATTCATTGAGGGTAGTAATATGCACATTTATGATATGCTAAGGGGACAAATTTTGTTCTATATCAAATATAGAAAAGGCAATAAACCAACTGGCAAAGACATCAGCCATATACTAGTGAAACAAAATAGCAAGACTATTTGAGAAAAACATACAGCTAACAAAATATAACACTTTCACTTGACTATACTCCCTCATCATCTCTTAACATCCATGGCTTCTAGATCTCGCAGAGATCATTGTTCCCTTTTTCAAAAACTCAAACAACCTTTTTCCAAAAAACGCAGTGATCTTTTCTCCTCCCTAAGAAGATAACGCAAAGAGCCATTTTTCTGTCCCCCTCGAGCTGCCTTCCCCCCTTTTCCTTATCAACGCTAACCCTAAATAATAAAATCACCCTGGTAGTTCATCAACGCCTTCCCCGATTGATGGCTGTGAATCCAGCAATTTTAATGATTGCTGAACATTAGTAGTCATACAATAAATCCAGGGATTTCAGCAACACCTCCATAATAAATGGCTGTGAATTCGGGTAATTTTTAATAACAGCTGAAAGTCAGTAGTCAACAAATGAGTTAATGGAATTCAACAATGCCCCATAATTAACTCGTATAAATTGAGGTGATGCAATAACGCCTCCTCAATAATCAATACAAGTCAGGCATTAATAACGCCTCCACAATTAAATGCTATAACCCAGGGTAAAAGGATTAGTATTGGTATTTTTCTCCACCATAAATGTAATGTTTTTATTTTACATTATATTTATATATGAAATTCCTTTTACTATCGTTTTGATGTTCTTCATATATATATAATATATATATTTCAATTATATGTCTCTACTATAACTATAACTATATATATATATATATATATATTATACAAGTAGCTCCTATCACTATAGGAAATCTGCTATTACATATAATATACATATGTAAAACAATAGTTCTCCTCCATAATGATCTTTATATAGTTTACACAAGCAATTCCTTTCACTGTAGGTGGTGTGATATTATATATAATACCTATATATAATACACATATGTATGAAATAATTGTTCACCATTATATATAATGCTCTTTAAATATTTTATACATGGAATTCCTTTCACCATAGGTGGTCTAATATTATATACAATACCTCTATATATAATATATATGTATGAAGTAATTTTCCACCATTATATATAACGTTCTTTATATATTTTATACATGCAGGTGGTCTCATATTATATATAATACCCTTATATATAATATACATATGTATGAAATAATTGTCCACTATTATATATAATGTTCTTTATATATATTATACCTGCAGTTTCTTTCACTACAGATGGTCTGCTAATATATATGATACCCTTACATATAATATGCATACATTTTCCTTCCAATACCCTTGGTTAAGGTGAGGTGAAAGTAGGTGCTAGAGTACTTAGGTTCTTGTAATTTTAAGGAGATTATTAACTAAAATCCCTTTGACCATTAGCTCCTTAGGAAGCTCTTCTCCTTGAATTAACCCTTTTGATTTTAACCCCTTAACTCTTTTGTGTCGATGCTAAACCGAGTGCAACTCCTTCTATCTCGACTTGATCATATTAGGGTTAAGTACGAAGTTGTGGTCTCTCAGTCGGGATAAGTTTTGGCGAAACATGTATCCAGGTAGCCGTGGATATTAACTATAAAGAACCAAAATGTAAGTTAGTCCACTTAGGCTTACTTCGACCTAGGACGACAATTAAAACCTTATGTTGTTGAAAGAAGACGTTCACTCTTCTTCCCACAGACCCATTCACCGTTTTACCTTCCCTAGTGGATTCGACCGTCTGTAGTTTAAGTTGTGTCCTGGTCTCGCATCTCTCAGGTCTATAGCTTAGGAAATCACATCACCTAACATACAAGGTTTTGTTGGTGGGGCCTTGGCCTTGAGATCCTCACTAGAGAACAAATACATTCATAAATTACAAAATATTCAGTCATTTTAAGAGGGATGCTACATAAGTGTTGAAATTTGACAAGTCAAAAGTCGTTATTTGTCATTTTACAAGTCAAAATACTACCACTTAATAAAATTAACCCTCATTAATAAGTGTGAAATTTTAATTGTGTGTGCACATGTGCATGTACGTGTGTGTGGTCTCATTGTCTCTCCTTGTTAGGTAAACTTGACTTGGTCATCGTTTTTTGGGTCCATGGTATTTGGTGGCCCATTATATTGCTTGTGAAGAATCCTATTTAAAGATTTATAAGATAAACCTTCTTTGTCATTATGTGTGTGTTTGGTTTAATCATTATGCTTATCAATTAAAATCAATTATTATTATGACGTGTAAAATTAAGATTTAAATGTCAAATGAAAGTTAATGTTAAAATTAAAATCTTAACGTGCAAGGTAGGATGTCAAATTTCAACCTTGGTCTTAGTGGATATTAATAATCATCATAGGTATGCTTTTCTAGTTTGGTTTATTTTACTTCTACAAAAGTAGTTAACTTATATAATATTAAATAAAAAGATATTTTGAATATCCATGCACTTCTAGTTAGGGTTAAAATGACTTGATCCTTAAGGATGTTGTTGTATTTTTATATATAAAGTAATTGTGTCCAAGTAATGGAAACCAATCATAGGTTAACTCTTCTTTAATCATCATGGGTATGATTTTCTAGTTTGGTTGATTTTGTAGTACTTCTACAAAAGTAGTTAACTTATATAATATTAAATATAAACATATTTTTAATATCCATGCACTTCTAGTTAGGGTTAAAATTACTTGATCCTTAAGGATGTTGTTGTATTTTTATATATAGAGTAATTGTGTTGAAGTAAGGAAACCAATCATAGGTTAACTCTTCTTCATTCTATTGAGTTATTGTGCTAGTTATCTAGTTGTGTTGTTAGATTCATATTGATGGATTACCGTTTAGAGTTTTCTCTTATAATTGAATTTCAACATGTGGGTCTCTCAGAGACTTGTCTCATAAGTTACATCTTAGTATCAGAGTAGATTCATGGAACATGTTCTTCTTAGCTAAGATCTTTTTACCCTTTCACTGTAACATAGCTGAACTCCTCAAGTAACTTTTAGGGAGACGAGGTAAAAAAAATCAACTTCATAAACTAGCCAAAACGTTAGCCTCAAAGCACACTTAACCTTGTAATCAAAGTAAAATCATTCCGAGTTTATTCGCACATATAAGAAAAACATGTAAGTTAGTTCATAGCTTAAGTCTTAACTTCTTCCGCAATAAATTTATGTGAAGTAACTGCACATGAATGAGACCATAGTTTACTCTATATAAATTAAGAGTCTTTTAAGTGAGCATACTTTATTCAAAGATTCCTTTAGATACTTGAGAGTACAAATTCAACATTC
>LPNX011029868.1:0-180800 GCA_001517045.1 Pseudotsuga menziesii
TTGATGATAGCACATGCTTTACATGGGTATATTTCATCAAAAAGAAAACTGATGTGTTTGGATATTTCAAATAATTCAAGAACTTGGTTGAAAATCAAATATGTTGTTAATTGGGCTGAATGGTAAGCTGAATGCGTTTTGTTTATAAATTCGCCCAAACATACTTCATAACCTGCAAACAAATACACATATCAATTAATATATCCAATATGCTTTAAATAATATAGATTTGAGTTAATAAAATCATAAAAATGATATTAATAACCAAAGTTGAATAAACATTAAATTTGTTCTTACCTCATGCTAAATAACGATCTGTATGACATAAAATACATGAAAGATAATAAAATATGCATTTAAATGTGTTATTCTAATGCCAAAAAATGATAACGAAATGAGGATCAACACCTCCACTATATGAAACTTAGCTTCGCCTCTGCCACCGTCTACTGGTCGTAGAAAGGTCCTCGGATGTCTGTCTGGATGAACATGCCCAATATCTGCATATCATGAAGAATGAATTAGACTCGAGTGAATTACATATGTATATAAACTTATAAACAAAATTCTCATAAAAACTTAAATATGTGAAAATTAAAAACTCACCCATGTCTCCCCATGCTTCTCCAGGAGGGAGATCTAGCTCAAGATCACCGCAAAAGTCCAAGCTGTTGGAATATTAAGCAATATTGAGAGGGTGGGTGGGGGGGGGGGGGGGGTGTGAATCAGTATTAATAAATCTATTTAATTTTTTATCACTTAAAACTAAATCAACAATAAAAACATATCACACAATGTTATCGTGGAATCCCAATAGGGAAAACCACCAACACTTTCTATTTCTACAAAATTATATTTACAAATGGTTTTTGCCTGCTCCTACAGACAAGGATGCTACAACACCCTATTTACCAGAAACTACTGGAAGGAGGCTATGGCCCCCTTATTTATTAACTACTGAAAGGATGCTTCGACACCCTATTCACCAGCTACCACTAGAAGGAGGCTATGACCCCCTTGCAGGCATGTTTCCTACCCCAGCGCCTCCTAGCCACCCTTATATGTAAGTCGATCTCTAACTTCTGTACACCTATGGATCTCTCAATATAATGTACCTAGAATCCTATTTGAAATTTTAAAGCATTGTTTATATACCCTCAAATGTACTCTTCATCTAACAGTCACATATCTTCATTGTGACTTTTCACAAACAAAAACCAATTAGAAATTACTTCTTTGTTTATCATTGTTAATTGTGTTTAAATTTATTAGTCACGATATTTCACAATTCTCTTTCCATAGTGACCTTTCCACATTTTTCTTTTCAAAAACTATCTTTCCGCAATCGACCTTCCGCAACGATCCTTTTTGCAACTACCTTTTTGCAATTGAAATTTCCGCAATTAACCTTCTGCAATGATATTTTTGCAATCTCCCTTTCCACAATCTACGAGAACTCCTTCCTTCTACAATCTGTCTTCCACAACACTTATTCTGCAATTGTGGATTGCATATTTTGGGTCTGCTTTTCAATGAATTTCACAAATATCTTGTGCAATAGTCTTCTCATAGTTTTAACAAGCTTGTACCTTGACATCGTAGAAACTATTCTAGACCATTGATATTTCTCTCTCTTATGATCTGGGCCGTCCAAATCTTCACTTCATAGAAACTTAGCATTATAATGCTTCCAATTATTGCTTGATCAACTTTGTTATTTTGGCTTCCATAAATTTCTTTGGACTATTTAATCAACAATCTTTTGTTATTCCTTTATCATTACTGAATTCCTTTGAAATCAATGACAACCATATTCAACACAAGCTTGCATATGGGAGCTTCTCTAGAGCAGGCACCTGACGGCTCCAACACGAATAGAATTTTTCATCGTAGCTACCTTGGACCTCACCACCACCCTGGCAGAGGAATACATCACCCCACCATGTAATTCTAGCCTCATGGAGAGGGGGTGGAAGTGTCACTATAGGGATCAGTGTAGGTACCCTCTCGAAGAAGAAATTAACTAAGATGCTTGCATAGCTAAAGTTATTCTTCCTTCTTGTCCAATAGTCTGAGAGTTGTTTCTTCACGATCAAGACTAATCCCAAACACTAGTCAAAGTTCACACCCCATAGACACTCCATTGCTATGTGCATGTGGGTCCATGTATCTAGGTGCAAAGCGGATGACCTCCCCACTCTAACAACAGTGCTCACAAGAAATTTCAATGGGAAACTGGTAATCTATGCTATCAAGATTTGCGTCCCTGATTTATGAGTGCCAGTTAAGTGGTATTTATTGATGTAATAATGTACACTGATGGGATCACCCCCTCATTTGGTTCCACCCAAGTTCATAGGTGCCCCTCGATGAGACAATCCGATAATAAAATAAATGTCTTCTGCAGTTAGCTCTATGGTTTCCCCCTGCAGATAAAACGTGCCAAGTTTGTGGTCCCATAAATGTACATTGTCTCTAGTAGCCATACTTGGGCTCTTATGTTCGAAGTGTGGTAGAATTTTTATAATAGGCACCTCCAGAGGGAATTCGATGTCATCGGATCACCCATGGCTAGCCTGTCCATATCCTCATGCTTTCTTTCCCACCATTCTAGAACCATATTGACCTGACATTTCAACATTTTCACCATTAGATTTGTTTGAAACCTTCATTGTGTAGAACTCACAATTGTCTAGTGAGGAAAGGGCGAGCCACTCGCAGGTTCCCCATTGTAAAACTACAGTTACTTCGTGAACTTGAATTTACAGAAGGCTACCCGCGAGTGCTGCGTAGTAGTTTTAGGGTAGGCCAAAATCATAATATCAAGCATGGAAATTAATAATGGAAAGGATAAAAACAAAGTTAAGGGAGATATGAAGTACCTGCAACTTGCGGATTGAAGTTCCGTCCACTAGATTGATCACACAAACCGTTTGTAGATGAGAGCTAAAACTTGCCCAAAAGTGGTAAAAATAAAGTCTAATGTTTTTAACTAATTTTTACTATTTATAGTAAAATTTTCAATTTTTTTACCCACTTTTATATAGTTTTGGTTATTTTTCTGTCATCTGAACTAATACTACTTGTTTTTACTTAGGTATTATAGGTCCTGGATGAACTTGGAGTATGTTTCCTTGGCATATATGATAGGATTTGGTCCTCTTTTGCATCTTGCACTTATACCTTATCCCCTATTGAACCTTAGGATCTCCTTTTAATCCATGGACTGCGATGTGCAACCACATTTACCCTTCAAACATCATTGTTCTTCCATGGTTAGAGGCTACCTTACATGGGTTACCCTGGCTAGAACACTTTTTGTCGATTTTGGTACCCATGCTGCATTTTTCTAGGTTGCTGAAAGCCTACATAGTTGTTTTTCACATCAAAATGAAACTCATTTTGCATCTTTTGCTGAACTACCCTTAATTATAAGGCTCCCTCCATATGGAGTTATCTTCAAGCTCTGGCCTAACTCCTTAAAAATGACTAGATAGCCGAGTTTCTTGTTCTTTCAAAATCGTTAAAGTAATTGAACAATCATCCATAGTGGTATAAGTTTAACCTTTTTCTGGACACTATGGATTACTTTCGAAAAAGGAATACTCTATTTTCTTCAGAATCTAGAAGAGTATCTTCAGGTATAGATTTATCTCTTTTCCAGGCCTGGAGGAATAACCTTACGGAAAAGGAACTCGTTTGAGCTTGCTTTTCTCTTTTTCATGCTCTGGACCTAAACATGAAAATATGAGCATTATTTATGCCATTTTCATGCTCGTTAAACCCTAGTATGAAAAATTGAGTTTATTGTTGTTCATACCATTCTTATAAGTAAATGGAATTTTTTGAGTGATCTTTCCTTCCTTCACACTCATTAAACTAAGGTTACATCATTTCTTATGAAGGATCATCAGCTGGGTGATAGTTTACCCTTTTTTTAGGACCTTGTCGATTAAGTATGAAAAAGGCATACCTTAGTTATTCGGAAGCTAAGAGAGTTCTCCTTTGTATTTTTTTATACTTTTGTGGACTCAGGAGACTAAATTTACAAAAAAGCAACCCCCTAGAGTCTTCTTTGGAGTTTTCGTATTCTCAAAACTATGAAAAAAACCAACAAGCATTTACTAATTCGGGCTCGCAAAATCCACAGATCAATGAGATATCAAGCATTATTCTCTCTTTTCTTCAAGCTTGCTAAAAAATGAAGAAGGAATCGAGTTGAATTTCTTGGACTCGTTAAAACTTAGCAAGAAAAAGAATGGAAGGAAACACATTCTTTGATTTATAAATTTCTAGAAGCAATTCATCCTTGAACAAAGCACTAGTTTGAGCCTCTTGATACTCATGTCTCAGTTTTTAATTCCTAGTTCAACTAACACCTAGAGTCATTACTCCTCTAGTTGTCTTGATACATTTGGAATCTTACCATGTCTCCTACATGGAAGATAGGTCTAGTTGTATCATCTATAAGTTAAAGCTTCCTTGAGTCATCTCTGTGTCATGCTCACTATTTAAGGATCATTATCCCCTGTCTGTTCATCCCGATTCCTACCATTTTCATATTTGATATTGTCCTACGTTCATATTCCCTTATCCAGTATATCATTTACTCATGTGACCTGTTGAAGGATTCATTTCCTTCCTGTTTACACAAGGACTTTCGATCAGTACCTCCTGCAGAAGAAGACCTAAAGTTTCAAAGGTAGTACCTTAGGATCCACTTCTCATATTGGTGGACTCCTTTGCCTTGGTGGTTAGTACAAATCTTTAACTGACACTCCGATGACATTCTTTCATATTCGACCTCAACTCATATATTCACATGGCATGATTTGTACTGGTTTCTATGGATTTCGATGAAGACCTTGAGTTACAACCTATTTAACCGAAGTTGCACAATATTGTGCCATACTCTATGACACTATTTCCGGATTTTGAAGATATATCATTGTACTTATGTGGCTTTGATACACCTTTTTAAAACATACGTCGCCCTGTTTCTCATACTATATGATGTAAATTAATCTTGTAAAGGAGCTAGTGTTCCACATTATTGAACATGGCATCCTCAGTGATGATTTTTTAATTGACCTTGATTTGTCTGTTTTAGGTACTTCTCTTGTGACCTTGAACCAAGTCCCTCCAAGTTATAAATATTTGTAATGTATTTAGGCCATCGCTACCCTATAACCTCATACATTAGGGGGCATCTGTTATACCATGAAATGACACTTCTCCATCCAATTACTAACACCAAATGTGTCGGGACAGAAAAGGACAAAGTGGATTAAAGTAGCCTAAACATTATACATGGAGTGAAGCCTTAATGCATACTTGTTTCTTCAGCCTTGCAACCTTTATATGTGAGTTTTCCTTGCACTCATTAGTCCCCTTGGGATAGCTTGCATGTCACTTGTGGGTTATACTTTATACAACCCGTGAGTTATCCCAAAAATGTTTCACTTGTGATTTTCCTTCATTGTACTTGCGAGTTCCTTAAGAAAAACTTAAAAAATAAAAACACGATTAATTTAGGGGCAGTTGGGTTTGATATGCTAACTTCCCTAACTCCCCTAACCATCCTAGGCCTCTTAACCTCTCCTTGTCATCAAGTATAAATAGAGGGGAGGGGTAGAGGATAGGGAAAAAACCTTTAGAGAGAAAGGTTAATGTGGAGAAATATCTTAGAGAGAGGAGCAAGGAGGACTTAGTCTCTTGGTATGCAGAAGAAGGATTGTCTCAGAAAGGGTTGTAATGTTCCCTGAACCTTCAGTAATAAAGAATGTCTTTCTTCCATATATGTTGTAATGCATGATTTTGTTGTTATGAATCATGATCTATGTTTTCATTTATCTTCAAATGAAATTATAATCTGTTCATGTTAATTTATATAACAATAAGAGGTAATGTGGAAAATGATCAATCTTTGTTGCGGGTATTGAAGTGCAGAGAGCTTTGGAGCATTTGAAGAAGGGATTGAAATCTAGGGTCAACTGTCTGAAAAAGGTACTTGTATTGATAAACCTTATTCTATTTGTTTATGTTCCAAACCCTTGATGTTTGTAAGCCACACCCTAGTATGTTGGTGACCCTAGGACTAACAATAAGGGAATGCCATTAATGAAAAGACGTATCGTATAATAATTAATAGTTAATAATTATTTAGTAATTATTCCTTTAACTAACAATAAATAAACTAATATGTATAATAGTTGTAATATACATTTAGAAATATCACAGAAATCATGACTAATGGTGAATAGTTATATTGGTTTGGTAGTTGGATGGCTCTTTGATATCATTATCATTGGTGAATAGTAATCCACTTATGCACTTTTTCCATGACTTTAAATACCTAAATTTCATTTGGGTGCATACCTCTTGTCTAGGTGACTGTTGTAACAAAGGGGTAGTAAGGCTTCTATTTTGTCTCTAAAGAGATGAGGGAGGCATGATGGAGCAAGATGACGATCTCGTTGATTACTTTGAAGATCCATATGAGGGGTTTCATATCTTTGTTTCTCAAATCTTGAAGGAGGAAATACCTAAGTATCACACTAATATAGGAATCCTCGAGGGTCCCTTTATAGTTTTGTAGAAGTTATTTGAAGACTTTGGAAAAGTGGATAAAGAGACTTACAATAATTTGAGTAATAACACTATCAGAATAATATATATTCCTGGTATGGAAGGAAGGTCCATGTGCATCATATCAATAGTCTAACTGATGAGCAAGAATGCCAAGAGTGTTAATATTGATATTGTAGTGAATGGAGTTGATGATCAAGCACTCGATGTGGATCCTAATTGGAAGGAGAAGGTTTGTGAAGTTAGGGTGAGAGTATATTTTTTGTTCCAATCTAATTTTGATTCAAGAATCTTAAAGGTCAAGGTTGGTTGTGGTTGGGTCTTGAAATTCATTGGTACAAGTTTGTATCTAGTTGTTCTTTTAGGTTCTCAAGAAGTTAGGAAGGAGTAGGTTGTTTTTGAGGTGCCTAGGGTGAGAATACCAAATAAATCCATGAAGAAACACAACTAAAAAGTAAGGATGATACTAGGCTAGGACCTCAGGGTTGAATAGTCATTCGGGTACTCTAGTAAATCCTTGATTAAAATTTTCATGGATGAAAAATAACCGAGCATAAATTGAATGATTGGATGTAGAGGCATTGGGATTCAATTTTAATCTACGGACTTTATAACTCATATTCTTACCTATGGATGGATCATGGTTTCCTCTTTAGATTTGAGTCAAACACCAATGGTAAGGATTCTTAAGATTCACTTATAATTCAGATTTTAGTGCTTTGTGTGGTATTATTTGTCTTTTGTATGCACATACAATTTTATTATGGATTGTGTGTGAGAAAGACTTTTGGTTTTCTATTCTCATGGAGTAGTCAAAATATTCTCTCTAACAATTAGCTCTATTATTGTATGTTGTTGCTATTATTTATGATATTTCCTCCTAATTGGTTAAGGTGTTTTTCTTGATGTAAGGCTATATAAGCCCATGCTTGCTAAGGAAAATGAAATCAAAGATTTAATTTCAAACATGAGTTGGATTTCCCCACATAATTGGTATTAGATATAGTTATCGATTCAATTTGGGTTTACGTCTATGCTCTTTGTTGTTTCCTTCTAATATAAAAAAGGTTTTTGTATTGGATTCTAGATGTTTATTCTATCTTTAATGTTTATCATTGGATATTTTTCTCACTCACAAGTGTTTGTATTGGAGATCATTATTTTTGTGTATCCTTGTACCTTTGTGATTAGCATGCCTAGATTTTAATTTATGATCTATGTTACCATGGATTACTAATCTAAACAACATGGTATATCATGGTGTGTGGGTATCTCTTTTCCTGTGTACATATACCATCATTATCATGGATCTACTCCTATTGTGGATAGTGTTGTTGATCTATTACCATAAATTTTGATCCAAGCAAATTATAGCCTCACAAAACCTTAGATAATAGCTTTGTTCATGGCCTCTCTCACTTTCTATGTAGGTGGACTTAGATCTATGCATAATCCAATAACAATATAATTTTGGGGATCACACAAAACTATGAGTGTTTAGATCTAGTAGTAGGTGATTGGGGCGTGGTATTAATTTTGTTACAGTAATCTAGGGACTAAACACAATCTTACAAGTCATTCAATACAAATTAGAAATCAAATGGTGTAACGATACTGTAATAAGAGTTTTCAGACCCTGTATAATCAATAATAGAATGATAGTACAATACAATGTCATGTAGAATGCATGAATGCCAAGACAATTCGAATACTCAAGGAGGTCATTCGAATTGCATGGACAGGTGTAGCTTAACTGAATGTCAGCCACAATCAGCACACTTAGTTAACCACTGATCTGATCCATAACTAACTCTCACACTAAATCCTAACTGAATTGGCATGCAATAGATGACTGAGTTTAACTGAAAGTGACTCATCACATGTAACTGCATGTCCAACTCAAGGAGGTAGCACATCCATAAATCCAAGTAGATTTTATGGATTTAACTAAAGTGACACTTTTCATCAAAAGTGGTTGTAGCCACCAGTGTTGACTCCATTTCATAAATATTGGCAAAAAATACTCAAATAATAGATGGAGGCACCTTCACAACTCAGCTTAACTGGTTTTTAGGTGAAACAACAATCAATTGGCAATTAGGTGCACTTATGACACTTGGTTCACCCCAGAATTGCTCCCCGATTGAAGGAGGAAGCCCAATTAGCCTCCCTGATTGAAGAAGGAAGCCTAATTAACCTCCTTGATTGAAGGTGAAGGCTTAGTTGGCCTCCTTAATTGAAGGAAGGCATGGGTGTGCTCATGCTGATGTCATAGTGTTATCATATGATGCCAAGTAAGTCAATTAAACTTAGGATAGTGGGTAAATAGGCCAAAATTGACCAAATAAGTGTGCATGTTGGGTAAATGAATCCAACATGGTTCCCTGAATATACTAGAGGATCCTCTTGGTTTCCTTCCAATGAAGATCATGAGGATTTTGCATGTATATTGATAAAACATTCATGACATAGCAGATATCAGACTGATAATGTGTCAAGTAAAGCAAGCTACCAATTAGTTAGCGATAGATTGTGCAATCCATGGGTGGAGTGCTTTTTCCTTCTTCAAGGCTGATCCCTGAAAGGAGAGGGAATGGACCAGCCTTACATTCCACCATGTTAAAATTAAGTAACAGGTCTGATGTTTATTTATACCGAGTGACCATTATCCCATCAAAATTTTGTGCAATTTCAAGCCTCAGAAATTGTTTCAAGAGCCCCAAATCGCTCATCTCAAATGCATCATGGAGGGCAGATTTTATGAGTGAAATGGAAGCAAGGGTGCTACTAGTAATCAAGATATCATAAACATATAAAAAAACGATAAGTAAATGACCATCATACTTCTGTAGATAAACATTTGGATCCGATTTACACCTTTGAAATTTTTGCGAAAGAAGGAAGGCATCCATCTTGGAATACCATGATCTTGGGGCCTGTTTTAGCCCATATAGTGACTTCTTTAGTTTGCAAACCAAAGATGGATATGAAATGTATCCCTTAGGATGATTCATGTATATCTCCTCATGAATATCTCCATGTAGAAAGGCACTCTTAAAATCCATATGATTCACTTTCCAGTGCTTGGATGCCACAATTGTCAAAACTAGGCGGATGGAGTCCATTTTTTGCAATCGGTGAAAAGGTCTCATGGTAGTCCACTCCTTGGACCCATGAGAAAATTTTTGCTACCAGACTTGAATTATATTTTCAGGTTGTGAAATGAGCAGAAAAATTTGTTTGAAACACCCACTTTCATTGAACTAATTTCCTCCCAGGTGGAAGAGAAACTAGCTCCCAAGTGGCATTTTTCCGAAGAGAATTAAACTCTTCGTCCATGGCAGCTTTCCATCTTGGATATTTTAGAGAATGGTAGTAAGAATTAGGATATTAAATTATCATTAAATAACAAGTTTCATACAGAAAATTATCATGACAAGAGAGCGCAATACCTGTTCTTTGGAAATCAGACCATGTTCTTCTCGGATCATCAGGATTTCCAATGTTTTCACCAGCGGAAGCAAGTGTCTACTTGGCCCAAGTTGGGAGATGTGATTGCAATTCATAATATGATTCTGAACTTGATGTTTTCTGTTAACTGATATCATATATCAGAGTCATCACCCCCAATTTCACCATCCAAATATTCAACAGAATAGGAAGGAAAATCAACAGTTTTCTCCTTCACTAGTTCTACCTCTTGAAGAGGCTCATCGAACCAGACACTTCTTTCAATGAAAATTTATCTTGTTATGATATTCAGAAGCTTGAATCCTTTATATTCTTCTTGATATCCAATAAACAGACATTCAATACTTTGTGGTTGCAAATCTTTCTCTTATCATGCGAAATTCGGGCCCATGCAATGGACCCAAACACCCTGAAATTCGACACATACGGCTTGTATCCAAAGTAGGATTCGAAAGGGGTATTCCCTTTCATGGATGACTGAAGCACCATGTTCTAAATGTATGCAGCAACATTCATGTCCTGAGCCCATAAATTTGCAGCCAAGCTCTTGGTTTCCAACATGGATGTGGTCATCTCCTTAAGAGAGCGGTTCTTTCTCTTTGCTACATCGTTATGCTGGGGGGTATAGGGAACTAAATGTTGGATCTGAATTCTAGTGTCGAAAGATAGTTTTAGAAATGAATTACTGAAATATTCCCCTCCATTATCAGATCTCAAATATTTTATCTTTTTCTCAGATGTATTCTCAAGCAGTGCTTTTAATTTAGTGAATTTTTCTAAGACTTCTGACTTTTTCTTGATGAAGAAGACCGATGTATATCTAGAAAAATCATCTATGAAAGTGAGAAAATACTGATATCCATTCAAGTATGTGGTGGGAATCGGTCCGCTGATATCAGAATGAATCATACCCAAAATTTCTAATGCTCGGCTTGCCTTCCCCCGATAAAACTTATGCTCAGGATGCTTGCCCAAAATACACCCTTTGCAAATTCCGGTGGTAGCTTTGATGACCAGGAGGCCTTCGACCATGGAATTTTTATGTAATTGCTGAAATTATTTGAAGTTTATATGGCCTAATCTCTCATACCATATTCTTCTGACCTCATTTCCATGATTCAGCAGAGCGGTGGGCTTTGCATCCGCCACAAAATGGGAAAACTCATAGGATTTTGCATGATGATTTACAGAGCCTTTTGCCACAAGTTTCCTGTATGCAAGTTCAGTAATTTACACATCATCTAGGTTTAAGGATACTCTCTTGGGAACTCTATTATGGGTCATTTGATAGACACTCAGGAGGTTTGAGGCAAGAGATGGTACATACAGAACATTGGAAAAATAACCATGCTCAAGATTTACTTTATCTTGTCCTTTTGAAATGATGGTAGAGTCATATCCCTTGTGGATGGGAATGCTTTTACCAGTTTACAAAGAAGAGAAGGAGTCTCTACTTTCCATCATGTGATTTGAAGATCTAGATTCTATGATGAGAGCTTTGTACTTTGAGGTGCTTGTCATGAGAGCATGTCCCCTTTCTTGCTGGTATTCCTGATCTTGATTGTATTTCCTCCAAAATATTTGCAGAAGATTGATGTTATTTATCTAGAGGAGAGAAGTAGCTTCATAAATTTTATTTTTCATGCAGTCATGTTCAGGGTGGAATCCCTTCCCGCAGTATGAAAACTTGACTTTCTCTTTCCCATGGTTTCCTTTGTTCTTGTGTTTCTTTGAGCCGAAAGGCTCTTCATGATGTTGATTTTGAACTTTAGGATTTGGAGCTTTGAATTTATTTTTTGTATTCTTCTATTGCTTTCCTTTACCCTTCAGATCCTTGGGCCCCTAGGCAAGAAGGGCTTGATCACAGGAGGATTTAATGATCCCCATCTGGACAAGCTTGTCATGCTCTTATGTTAGGGACTCGATGAAGGCATTGAGTGTAGGCATATTCCATCCTAGGGTTGTGAGATTCCCAACATGAAAAGTAGAAACAGAACCTAAATAGTCGGCTCCAAGTTTTGAGAGAATGGTGAGGATGACCTGATCATCCTCCTCCTTCACCTCACACTGCCTCAATAGAAGGACTAGATGCTTGAATTTTGTGCAAAAGTCATTTAGGGTCTTGAAATTGCCAAGTTGAAGGGACATCGAATTGTTTTCAAGCTAATAAACCCTCAAATCATCCTGTTTTCCATACAGGGAGGCAAGGTGGTCCCAAATCTCTTTCAGAGTCTTCAATCCCGAGAGGTGGAATAGAAGATCCTTGGAGACAGAGAGACATAAGAAACCATAGGCTTCATCCATCTTGTTCCAAAATATAGCCTTGTCCAAAACATGATTAGGCTCTTCTTCTGTATCCATCATGACCTGGTAGGGTCCTCTGGCACATAGCTGGATCTCCATGTCTCCTTTCCATTAGTGATAATTGAAAGGAGTCAAAATATCTATGGAAGAAGCCATATCAAACTATTGTAGAAAATGGAGTGAACCTGTAAAAACCTGCAATCAACTCAAAAAATTCACTGTAAGGTCGAAAAACCTGCACATTTCAGGTTTTCATCACACCCAGCATAATTGATCAAGCAATCTTGATCAACAATTCCTTTACTTGGGGCATTAAGTGGCAAACCTTTGGATTCTAGTGTAGTGTTGGAATTTGAGCTTTTGCTCAATTTGCATGCCAAATCCGGCAAAAATTATGCTCTCATGAATAATGATCTTCATCCCGCTGGGAGCTCTGATACCATATTAATTCTCTCATAGTAATCTAGGGACTAAACACAGTCTTACAAGTGATTCAAGACAAATTAGAAATCAAATGGTGTAACAGTACTACAATAAGAGTTTGCAGACCCTGTATAATCGATAATAGAATGTTAGTACAATACAATGCCATGTAGAATGCATGAATGCCAATACAATTCAAATACTTAAGGAGGTCATTCGAATTGCATGGATGGGTGTAGCTTAATTGAATGTCAACCAGAATCAGCACACTTAGTTAACCACTGATCTGATCCATAACTAACTCTCACACTAGGTCCTAACTGAATCGGAGTGCATTAGATCACTGAGTCTAACTGAAAGTGACTCATCACATGTAACTGCATGTCCAAATCAAGGAGGTAGCACATCCATAACTCCAAGTAGCTCCGATGGATTTAACTAAAGTGACACTTATCATCTGAAGTGGTTGTAGGCATCGATGTTGACTCTAGTTCATAAATATTGGCCAAAAATAGACAAATAATAGATGGAGGCACCTTCACAACTCAACTTAACTAATTGTTAGGTGAAACAAGAACCAGTTAACAATTAGGTGCACTTATAACACTCAGTTCACCCTAAAATTACTCCCCGATTGAAGGAGGAAGCCTAGTTAGCCTCATTGATTGAAGGAGGAAGCCCAATTAAACTCCTTGATTGAAGGTGAAGGCTTAGTTGGAATCCTTGATTGAAGGAAGGTGTGTGTGTGCTCATGCTGATGTCATAGTGTTATCATATGATGCCAAGTAAGTCAATTAAACTTAGGATAGTGGGTAAATAGGACAAAATTGACCAAATAAGTGTGCATGTTGGGTAAATGACTCTAACACGTGGCTAGTTGTACAACTCACTACCACTATGGTTACATTCCATTAGTTATCCTTAACTTGATTGTATGATTGAGTGACTATAGGGGTCAGGTGAAAAGGCGATGGTTGACTTTGTACTTGGTCCCTTTGATCACTTAATTATACAATTGAGATAAGTTCAGGGCATTCCATCAAAGATTGAGGGTATGTAACACTTTGTGCAACTGCAAAAGACATAGTGTTAGAAATAATGTAGAAATGAATAATATTCCATCATTGGAACTATAATAAATTATTGTTGGAATTAGGATCATGCTGGTTACAATTTGTTTAGCTATTTTTAGAAACTAGATTCATTGTTTTTGGATCTAGGGATTTTGTCTATTTTCCTAAAATGTGTAACTTGTTTTCAAGGAATAAAACATCAAGTGAAAGTGAGAAATTTCATCTCACATGTAAGTGAATTTTGATGTGCATATTTTGTTTTGGTATCAGAGCACATGATTCCTTGAGAGAGATATTGTGAAGGTGTTTATGAGATCATGAAGTGTAGATCTCCATATCAAGTCCGTTCAATACCTAATTGTGTACACAATACATATTTGTTTTTATTCAAAATAACCTTCATTGCATCCAATTGCACATTTAATACCATGACTGTGAAGGGACTCTAAGAAATGTGGCTAGAAATTTGTTGCATGGAAGAGGTAGTCTGAATTAAGATTTGCTCACTAATTTACAGTTGTAGAAATATTTTTTAATTATTAGGGAAAATTACGTGAATTGCACGTTTAAGATGTAGACTTTAATGGAAGGCTACAATGTATGCAATACTACATCTAGAGATGAAGACAAACCAACATCTATGATTGCCTCAATATAAGATCAATAGCAAAGAGAGATCAAGTCAAAGGTACTATTGAGAATGTCCATCGAGGACAACATTATTCAACACATAAGGGAGTGCAAAACGTGTAAGGAAAATTAGTACACACTTAAAGGTTTATATGAGATGACTGATACAAATTGAGTGTTATTGTTGACAAGTAGGCTTCTTTTAACTAAACTGTAGGAAAATTAAAATATCAATAATATTCTTTCTAAAATTAAAGATATGAAATATAAGCATGGTGAGATTGATGAAAAGATTTCAAACACATATATGGTAATTGTAACATTGAATGGCATGCTAGACGAATATCAATTGTTCATACCAGTTTTGCAATTATTCAGAAAGAACCTACATTTGATAAATTGATAGGTATTCTTTTGCAAGAGGAAGAACGTAGAAAGAAAGAATTTGAACTACAGAGATAAGAGTGTTGATGTATTTGTAACTTTAGAATGTATTCACTTGTATATATTATGTATTGTATTTCATTGTACCCCGATGCTCCTATCGAGAGAATCAATAATGTAATAAAGTCATGTAAAGTCATAGAGGTTAGCCCTTCTTTGTTTATCGGGGGGAAAAGTCCCCACAGTTGAGGGGCACTAGGGTTATTAGAATTTCCTAGTGAAGTCAGACCTGATAAGTAATTGTCAAGTTGAAAAATAGTATAAATAGAGAGTGAACCTCTCTATTTGTAACACACACTCACTCAACTGTAGCGCATCAGTGAGAGAAGAGAAGCTTGCATAAGTGAGAGAGAGAATAGCTGTCGGAGATCATCTTTCTATCTTTGGGTTTTACTTTTTCCATTGGTGCTCATTCTATCTCTAAGTAAGTTGTGGGGTTTTCTCCTTTATGGTTTCCCCGAGGAAAACTCTTTATGTCTCTTGTCTCTTGTGATTATTGCTGTGCATGTTATTTTCCCAGATAAGATCATAAGATCATATTGCTTAAATGATAAAAATATAACATCGTATTAGAGCTAACCTAAGAATAAGACACTGTGTAGCTGCAGAAGCTAGGGCTTATTACTTTTTGGGTCTCTCTCCATAGATCATCAACAAAAGTAGGCTAGGATAACTCTCCATTGAAGCGCTCATCTTTCTGTCGAAGCATAATTTGATTCCAGGCATTTTTCAGTTTTTGACGTATCATTGCTACAGGAAATTAGGGATTTTCACAGAAGAGGAATTTTTGAGTGAGACCAGCATAGGATTTTTAATCAAAATTTAGAAACAAGATCGAAAGTTTTGAATGGGTAAAACTACGGGAAATTCAAACCCTAATTTGACCTCGGACCTGAAAACCCTAAAATACTAAAACTAGTAGTTTTGGTACATTCACTATATCTCAAGATTAGAGAAGGCTCAAGAGCCAAAACTTTTACAGGCTGAAGTTAAATTCCTGATGTACCATGTTTAAAAGTTTTAGCCTCAGTTTCGCTACATTCTGGGAGATATGATTCCTCCAAATCAGGGTTCTAGCCTATCCCAGGATTCATCCCTAAACATGACACCTTGGGAGAATTGCTATATCTCGGGCTACGAAGGTACAAATTAAATTTCACAAGATTTCCTACATAGGACACAAAATTTAATTTTTTTGGTAAAATTTTTAGACCTCGAAGGTGAAACAGTGACACATGGAAGTCTGTACAAGTTCGATATGCTGAACAGTCATGAAACAAGTCACCTTGGGAAAACTATCGTAAGTCCCAATTGGTGAAACCAATTCTACTCAAACCTGTGGTGTTGGAAAGAGGACATATGAGTCTACCTCAATACTAAATTTCATACATAAGGGAGCATTAATTTCAGAGATACTGCGTAAACAATATCAAACATTTCTGTAGAAGAAATTGGAAAACTAGGGCTTCCTGTTGCAGGTGCTTCCCTCTACTGTTTTCATAAAAAGGAGTACATTGGATAGCTCACCTTGAAGAGGACCATATTTCTATCCAATTAGATCTAAAATATTCCAAGTTTTGAAAATTAGGGTTTCTTTGACAAACCCTAGATCAACTAGCTCTGGAACCCGGACGGACACCTCTAATCAATAAGATCTAAATTTTTGCTATTTACATTTGAGGTTCTCATTTCAAAATGACTAATCACACCAGCTTGATGACAAGCTTGGTGAAGATGACAACTTCCAAGCAGGAAAGTATGAAATCTCACTGGTTCTTGAAGAAAATGAATTGGACACCTACATAAGTGGAGAGGTTCCAGTCCATAGGGAGATGAGGATAAAAGCATTACACAAGAAGAAATTGGTCAAGGTTGAGAGGATTATTGCTGATTCTATCAAGGATCACCTTATACCACAAGTGTTTTCCCTAAAGACACCTAAAGAGATATTTGATTCCTTGACCAAGCTATTTGAAGGGAAGAATATAAATCAGAAGAAGTATAGGAACTCCATGATCCTTGAATAAATTGACTTAGCTCAGCAAAGAATTTATAAGAGCCAAAGAGAGATGAGGCTAAGGCTAAAGACAAGAGAATCATTGCACATTCTATTAAAGAACATCTCTCATGTGTCATCCCTAAAGACACCAAAATTAAGTGTTTGATGCTATGACGAAGCAATCGAAGGAGAATAATATATTGTTATAACCACCGTGAATGGCCTCCTAGGATCATGGGATTCATTCATTCGAGGAATGTGTGCCAGAAGGAAGTGACTACCTTCAACATAATCTGGGAAGAGTGCACACAAGAAGAAGCTCAAATCATAATAAGGGAAAAGAATATGGGAGCAATTGAAGATCTAGCTCTCATGATTCAAAGAATATCCCTCAAGTGATGAGTAACATGAAGGACTCAATTCTTGAAGAACCTCTTATCCATCTTAGCATTTGGATAAGAAATGATGATGTCATGAATGAAGAAGATGATGAAGCAGAAATATTAAGAAGGAGTCTACCCATGAAATAAATAAAGATAAGTATTCAATTGTCATTTGATGATATTATTTGGTTATGCATTTGTTTATATTCAGTTGATGTGCTATGCATGATAGAATGTTTGCATTAATGACAATATGCTACTAATATGCATGTGATGGGTAAGTAGCTCATGGCGATATACAACTCTCCATTGCTACTTATATAGAATGAAACCTCTTTGCTGACGTATTGGATTAGTGCACAATCTCAATGATGTCATGGTAGAGATGGAAGGAATCTAGAAAGTTTTTGTGAGATGTGGATGAATGTTGTATTGGCTAAAATAGTTGCATGATTATATCTTTATGAATAAGAATTTGCAATTATGAATATGCCTTATGAAATGTTTCTAACCATACAACTAATGCATTTGACTTGTAGGAAAGATCATGTACAATCGCCTACAAGAAAAGAAGGATGAGACTTGTTCCGAAGAACAAGTGACGACAGTTCAAGAAATAATCCAAGATGAAGAATAATATGATGATACTTTCAAATAAAGAAGAGGTCTCAAACACAATGCAGTTATGTGACACCATTGAGCGACATCATTGATGCAGAACCTTCCAGCTATGAAGAAGTAGCCAAGAAGAAAGGGAAGCAGAGTACTAGTTCAAGAAGAATGATGTCTAGGATGTGGTATCAAGACCTAAAGGGAATTTCGTAGTGTCTTCTATATGGATCTACAAGATCCGGCATGTAGCAGATGGAAACATCATGGGATACAAGGAAAGATTCATATCATGAGGATTCTCACAAAAAGAAGGTATAGACTACGAAGAGACATTTGCAGCCACTGGAACTTGAGACACATGACAGGCAGACTCATGTGTACAAATTAAAGAAGGCCTTGTACAAGCTCAGAAGGCACCCATGGGATAAAAAATACATGAGGAACTTAAATACCACCTAGAGTGATGAAGATCTTAACCTTTGCTACAAGGTCAAAAATTAAAGCCTATAGAGGATGGCAAGCTCACATATGGGTGCGAGAAGACCTTTTGAAAAGGTTCAGGATCATGGTATCTAGTGACCCTAGATGGATACATAGAATATTAGTAGCAGAGGAAGCTACTTGTCACTCCACTGCAGAATGTTTCAATGCATAGAGTACAAAAGGTAGAGGGAGATTGATGTTCTACTTTAGAGGGAGTGACTGTAGAAGATCCCGAGGTTTGACATGATACGATAGGATGGAGATATTATTGATGGCTCTAGGATTTACTAAGAGTAAAGAGGACTCCAACCTTTGCTTCAAGGTTGAAGGTAGAAGACCAATGATGCTCCTATTATATGTCGATGACATGTTCCTGATAGGTAAAGAGGAACCCATTAAATATACAAGAAGGAGACTTGCTGCCGAGTTCAAGATAAAAGACTTAGGTATGATGCACTACTTTCTAGGCATGTAGGTGTGGCAGAATGTGGATGGAATATCCCTTGGACAAGTGAAGTATGTAGTGGAGATCCTGAAGAGGTTCAGGATGATGGACTGCAAGGCCATGACCACACCTATGGCATCAAACTTGAAGCTATTGAGTGATACTTCACTAGATTTGGTTGATGCTATGGTGTACGTCAGATGATTGGGTCATTGATGTACCTGACGAATATGAGACTAGATATTTGCTTTGCTATGAAAAAATTGATCTAGTTCCTGACAGATATGAGACATGTTCACCTGATTGCTGCAAAGCATATTCTGAGGTACCTGAAAGGTACAGTTGATTATGGGCTCAAGTATGAGGTGAAACAGAAGATTAACCTGGAGGGTTATGTGGAGTCGGATTGGCAAGCAATGCCATTGATAGGAAGAGAAGTTCGGGGTGCTGCTTCAGAATGGGATCAGGTGTGATCTCTTGTTTTAGCAGGAAGAAATCATGTGTGACACTGAGTACAGCCAAAGTAGAGTATGGTGTAGTTTGTTTGGCTAGTTGTGAGGCAGTGTGGCTAAGGAAGCTACTATCTGATTTGTTTAATCTCTAGTTGGATGCTACTTGTATATATTACGACAACTAGAATTGTGTGAAGTTGTCAGAGAAATTGGTGTTCCATGACAAGTCGAAGCATATCGAGATCAAATATCACTATATTAGGGATATGGTGTGGAGAGGAGCAGTGAAGCTCCAGTATGTTGTGACGGATGAGTAGATAGCTGATGTGTTGACCAATCCATTAGCCAGAGTGAAGTTTGAGTACTTCAGGGAGAAGTTTGGTGTTCCCCAGATCGAGGTTCCTTCCAAGAGGAATTGATGAGTCCGTGAGCCTTTCTGACATGGTGGTAGGATTTGTTCCTCCCATGGTCAGATATAAGTGTCATGCCTTTCTAACATGGTGGTAGGATTGGTTCCTCCCATGATCAGATGTAAGTGCGGAGCCTTTCCCTAGATGGTAGTAGGTGTGTCCTACCATGCTGACAGATGTAAGTGTAGAGCCTTTCCCTGGATGGTAGTAGGAATGTCCTACTATGCTAGTTGATGTAAGTGTTGGGGCCTTTCCCTGGACCATAGTAGGAGTTTCCTACCATGCCACTAGATGTAAGTGTTGGGGCCTTTCCCTAAATGGTAGTAGGTGTGTCCTACCATGCCAGTGGATGTAAGTGTTGGGGCCTTTCCCTGGATGGTAGTAGGTGTGTCCTACCATTCCAGTGGATGTAAGTGCTGGAGCCTTTCCCTAGATGGTATTAGGTGTGTCCTACCATGCAAGTGGATGTAAGTGATGGGGCCTTTCCCTGGATGGTAGTATGTGTGTCCTACCATGCCAGTGGATGTAAGTGCTGGGGCCTTTCCCTAGATGGTAGTAGGTGTGTCCTACCATGCTAGTGGATATAAGTGTTGGATAATTTCTTGGATGGTAGTAGGTGTGTCCTACCATGCCGATGATATAAGTGCTAAAGAAGAATACCTACATGGAGGCTAGGCCTACAACCAGCATGAAAAAGGGTTGGCTCTGTAGAGCTTCCCATGATGAGTAGAATTGAGAGATAACACCATTTACTCGAGATAGCGGGAGAAGTGATGATGATGATGATCCAGCTTTGATGAGGATCCAGTGATGATGATGATCCGGCTTTGATGACGATCCTGCGATGAAGCCTTGTGCTAATGAACTATGTCAAGAGAATACCTTCCTCGTTAAGAGGGAGTGATGATGTATTTGTAACTTCGGAATGTATTCACTTGTATATCTTATGTATTGTATTTCATTGTACCCTGATGTTCCTATCGGGAGAATCCTTAATGTAATCAAGTCATGTAAAATCATAGAGGTTAACCCTCCTTTGTTGATCGGGGGAAAATTCCCCACAGTTGAGGGGCACCAGGGTTATTAGACTCTCCTAGTGAAGTCGGCCCTAGTAAGTAATTGTCAAGTCATAAACTAGTATAAATAGAGAGTGAGCCTCTCTATTTGTAACACACACTCACTCAACTGTAACTTAAGAGTGAGAGAAGAGAAGCTTGCACAAGTGAGAGAGAGAATAGCTATCAAAGATCATCTTTCTGTCTTTGGGTTTTACTTTTTCCATTGGTGCTCATTCTATCTGTGAGAAAGTTGCGAGGTTTTCTCCTTTATGGTTTCCCTGAGGAAAAATCTTTGTGTCTCTTGTCTCTTGTGATTATTGCTGTGCATGTTATGCTCTCAGATAAGATCCTAAGATCATATTGCTTAAATGATAAAAATATAACATAGAGTTTAGATTTGACATTGGTAGCCAAAGGGGAAAATGCTAATGTTTTGAGAAATAATGGATATTCTTGAACTTAAAACGTTTATCAATGATGTGTTGAGGTCCTGTAACAATTAACAATTCAATCACACATAATAATTCACCCATAACACAAGATGTACCCTGGGGAAAATCCTCATAATATAGAGGATGAAAAACCCTAACAATTCTTTAGAGTATAGTAGATAGATGGCTGATAATGACTTTTACAACATAAGAAGATTGCCTGATAAGAGAGAATATAAAGAAATATAGAAGAGAGATCCACTGTTACAACTGTTATGAACTTGAAATATGCCTAACATATTAATAACAACCCATAACGACTGCCATGAAAACCCTAGTGAATGGTTGCATGAGAATTATCCACACATGCATTACAATTTTGAATTTCCTTTTTCCAAATAATTAATTCACACATTGAATCTTCATCATGCACAAGTAACGCACCATACCCTCAATCATGGATATTAACTAATAGTTAACTTATATTGGAGTGAACTCAATCTCTAACTGAATATTGATCACTTAGTGAACAGGTGAACATAAGTTCCATAGTATAATAACTCAAGTGTCACATTCCACACACTTTCTTAACTGACGTGTCATCCTTTGATTAACTTAAGTGTCTTCTCTTAGTCTAACTAAAGTGTAAAGACTTTTGTTAACTAGTACATATTTATTTAAACAAATTGTTAACCGTTATTAATTGAATCTTGCTGATTGATGATCATTGAACTCTTCTTTACTTAACTGAATGTTGATCATTAATATTTCAACTAATGCTTTAAGTAAATTATTGATTGAGGCATTCATTTTAACTAAAGGTTTATAACTTGAGTTCACTTCGAATTCTCGTTCTCTCATAATCTATTTATTGCTTATCTCTTTATCTTATTGCATGGTCTATGTTTAATCATTTATCATATCATATTTTACTCAGAATAATTGTCTCAAATAATGATGATCATATATATTAACCCAGACCATATAGTCATATGCTAAAGTAATTCACTCTAGAGGTGATTAGTCTCTAGAGGAGAATTAATAGATTTATCCATATCGAATGACCATGGTTAGCAATACACCACATAATATAACCTCATGACTTGATACAGGACAATTCTCCAGTCTTGATACAACACAAGACCCCAATATTGATACAACACAAGACCCCAGTATTGATACAACACAATACCATCTCCAACTAAGGAGATCCATCTCATAGGGTACTTTCTATGAAAATCATTTGACTTGATACAACACAAGTACAAACTTGATAGAACACAAGCCTGCAGTACTGATACAACACAAGACCAGTCTTGATATAACACAAGACTCCAATCTTGATATAACACAAGATCATAATATATGCATACCACCTCAATACATGAGGACATATATAGGACTCGATACAACACAATGTCCTGACTTGATACCACACAAGTCCTTAACTTGATACAACACAAGTTTCTGACTTGATACAACACAAGTTGTTAACTTGATACCAAACAAGTACTTAAATGGATACAACATAAGTTTATGAATTGATACCACACAACTCTAGAGAATGACTCCTGATGTTGTACATTTAACACTCCCTCTCAACAAGGGAGGCATTCTATGTTTTACTAGTAATTCCTTTCCACACCAAGATTATATAGGAAGTATCTCAACTTCGTCACTCACAACGAATTTCCACAAATTCACAATCTGCTCATCAATAGCTTTGTAATGAAATATTTTATTTTTAGGACCATGACTTCAATGAATTAAAACTTCATCTCAATGTGTTTTATCATAACAAACATAGGGTTTTTTGGAAAGCTTGACTATTAACACCTAATAAATGTAGGCTCAAATATTTCACCCTAGTAGGTAGCTTCCCAGGATACACTACTCCTCAACATGTAGTACTACCCACAAACCATATTTTCTTCTATAGTACTCTCTGACATAGAACTTGCTTTTGTAGTACTAGTCGCAAAAAACTTAGCTTTTGTAGTACTAGACGCAATTTACATTGCTTATCTCAGGCTAAAACAATAGCTGGATAGCACAATAACAGGTCTTCCATGTATCAAATACAATAAATAACTTATCCAATTGTATGTCAAAGGTACTCAAACATATGCTTATTAGTAAGCATAAAATGCAACAAGTCTGTTCAAAGACCAACCAACTATTTACACATAGTAGCATCATCTAGATCCAATCCAGAATAGAATTTCTCTAAACTAGAAACCATGGATTTTAAATCCATCATATACAACATTATACAACAAATGTGTAATATCATGTAGAAAGAAATTCTCATCTTTTTTTTCAATCTTCAACATTTGTTAACTCCAAGAATCTTCTTCTATCTAGAGAATTTCTCTGTGATCTTGCCATTCTCTATAATTTTCTTTAAGGATTGATCACTTTATCAATGATTCTTCTTGTTATACTGTAGCACCCTAACTACATCTCCAGCACGTTTCACTATTCTCTAATAGTCTAGACTATAACTCTTATTGAGTATCAATAGTCTCTGAGACTTTGACCATGTCTCTGCTCATGTTGATTCTCTCCACACGGTATCACAACCCATGGATTCCTGATTCATCTACATGCTAGCTGGTGGGGTCTTTATTTGTTGTCTCCTATTAATACACTTCAATGCTCCCTCTTTAACTATAAGATTTTTTCTGTACTATACCAAGCTTGTCCCATACAGAGGCTTAGTAAGAATTCCGACAATGCTGCTTATATGTATTAAACATCATAAGAGATATAAATCACTCTTGTTTAATCGAGAGATATCACTCACTCTTCATGTCTATCCAAAAGAAACTATTCATGGGACATTTATTACTAGCCATATGAATCAGCCTCCAAGAGTGACTGTTTTCCCTATATTTCTTATTTTTAGATATGTACTAGAGTTGTACTGTTATTTTCTGGACCGTGTATTGGATATAACTAACTAGGAACCTCATAAATATTTATTGCTTTACAACTTGCTCTATCTGGAGAAACATATGTGATGTTCTTTGATCACTGCAATAGTCATAATCCATATATCTTTGAAACTTATTTCACTGATTGAGACATATTCGAGTCCACATACACTTGTACCAAGTAGGTACCACAACACATGATTTGTACATGTCTATGTACAGACTACAAAGCATATAACTGATCCCGAGACCTGTGACTAACCAAATACATCTCAACTGACTTGAGATCATCCAATTATGAAATAAGAATTATAAAATTTCATATTTATCTTCATATGTGTGGCCATGGATTTATAGTCCATCATCCTAAAACTCTTTAGGCTCTTTTATCGCACATTTTCTTAACTGACAAAAATATTTGTCTGGTGACTTCCACACCACTAATGATAAGATTCATAACAAGATTCTAGAATACAGTTCTTAGATTCCTTTTGAATATGATAATTATGCATGTCTCCTCTTAACATAAGATACATCAACCATTTTTTTTGGTTCTGTAGGAACTAGTGAATCTAGCTACTCCCTCGCACCATCAGGATGTGAGGATCATAATCTGGGTCCTCCATCATAGAGACTTAATGGCCATCTATGTCTAAATCTTTTCTTGACACATGAATGTAAATAAGATAACCTAATTATCTTTAAGAGTCTTTACATCTCTCATAATAGGATTAGGGCTTCTATTCTGACTTCTTCCTAATACATAGGAACCTCTCGATTTGATACCAAAAGATTCTTTCTTCACAACATCTCGCTCTCTTTCAGGATCAACCATCATAATTATTCCTAATTCAACACATGTCATTTTTATTTGTAGGTTAAGGCATATAGTTTTTCCCTACAAGCCAAATTCAATCAAGTTATTAGCAACCTTGAATTATCCAGTCATTTCAATAAAATGTCAAACAACACATAATGGCATGCAAAACATTTTAACCAATGTTTTAGTATAACCATATCTCATAAATTTTAATCACATGAATACTTCAATGTATTTGCAGTGGTTCATATAGTTATGTACACATTAAATCAATGTTTTGACACAACACTATTCATATTTCATGTAATTGTTTTGCAGTTCTATATCCGTCTTATATTTAGATCTCATGAATATTTATGCAACCCCATTTTATTCTTAACATGAGTTTTCTATTTAAAAATAAATAGAAATATTGTAACATATGCTTTTAATCATGTTTATACCATAACACCATTCTTAATCCCAGGAATACACAATTAAAAAAATATGATTTTATAAAAGCATATGATAATCAAATAATCATGCAATCCAACATTCATATCTCATGAATAGTCACGCAGCTCTATATTCATATCTTCATGAACAATCATGCAGCCCAAAATTCATATCTCATGAATCAATCATGCATGCTTTATATTCATATATTATGAAACAGTCATGCAACTATATATTCATATCTTATGAAACAATCATGCATGATCTATGTTCATATCTTATGAAACAATCATGAAATATTTATTTCATATATTTATGAATTTTGTTATTTTCCAATAAAGGAAAGGCAATCTACATATATGCTCACAATTCCTAATCCCAAGAATATTAATCTCTATATTACTGTAATGAAAACATTCAAAATCATATAGATATAAAGAGCATATAATAAACAAAATACAAGTACTTATATTTTATTATTTTGTGTTCTTCTTCTTGATCTATGCTTCCTTGTGGAGATTACTGGAGTCCCTCATTCTTGATCTCTTCGAAAATTTGAGTGCATGCAGGAGGTATCAAATCTCTGCATGGGGAAACTAGATTATTATATTTTTAATGGTTATATAAGGTCTAAAAAATTTAGCATCATAACCTCATAACCATAAGCAAAGGATCACTGAAAGAAATACAAGTACAACAACACAAGAGAACACAAAGATTTTTCTCTGGGAAACCAAAGGGGATAAAACCCTGTAAAACATCCTCATTTTAGAATTCAACCAACTACAATGTAAAAACCCAAGAACATGAATACATGCTCCTCTTCCACAATATACTTTCTCTCTCTCTCTCTCTCTCTCTCTCTCTCTCTCTCTCTTGCACAATGCTTGAGTGTAAGGTGTGTCTAAATGAGAGAGGTGTATCACCTATTTATATTCATTAGGTGAGTGGCTCAACTAACCAACTAGGTTGTCCAGGTTCCCTAAATAGGGAAAACCTACGTAGGGAGACTCAAAATACATTTTATATATTACTTTTGTGGGTACTATTGCTCGGACTTACAACAGAGGGTTTACCTCATGAATTTTACATGACCAATTACATCAAGGACATCTCTGAATGGAGGAATAACATCTCTGAAGGATAATACAACAAAAATACAAAAGAATATCCTTTGAATTTACACTATTTCAACACCCCCCCTTAACG
Organism: Pseudotsuga menziesii; assembly: GCA_001517045.1. Lineage (NCBI taxonomy): Eukaryota > Viridiplantae > Streptophyta > Pinopsida > Pinales > Pinaceae > Pseudotsuga > Pseudotsuga menziesii. The sequence continues at coordinate 26,607 of LPNX011029868.1, forward strand.
ATAAGGGTATTCTACTAACAACAGCAACATGAACTGTAGGAGCAAGGAGATAGAGCATCATCAACAACATCAAGGTGATACATCTATAAATAATCGAAAGTTTTCTTCAACAACATCAGCAACTGGAACATATTTAATATCTTCAGTACTGGAGCATCATCTTCTACAACACCGAGTCTTCATATTTGATCTTCATCTTTGAACACTTGATCTTTTGATAAGCAACAACATCTTCTGCAACAACACTCCCTCTTAACTAGGAAGGTATCAACAACAACCATCATCACAACTGTACAACTGACTAGTGAATCTCTATATGTCATAGGAAGTTTTGAAACAACATCATGTATCTTCATCGTCAATATCAGTACGAGAATACTGGATCATCTTCTACCACCTTAGTATGTGGATACTTAATAATCTTCTGCAACCTCAGTATGTGGATACTGAATCATCTCCTGTAATATCAGTATGTGGATACTGAATATTGTTCTGCCACATTAGTATGCGAATACTGAATCTTCTTCTTCAACATCAGTATGTGAATACTGAAACATCATCATTTGCATCATCAGTATGTAAATAATGAAACATCATCATCTGCATCATCAATATGTAAATACTGAAAGATCATCATCTACATCATCAATATGTAGATATTGAAATAATAACAACATCATTTGCATGTTAGTGCTAAAGAAACATCATCAATAAATGCTATATCATCATCTGCATTATCAACATAGAGATTCTGGAACATCATCATCATTATGAACATAAAAATGTTGAAACACCATCATCATCATCAACACAAATGTTTGTGACCATAAACACATCATCAACATCAACATACAAATGCTGAAGCAACATCATCATCAATATCAATATATAAATACTGAAAGCACCTCATCATCATAAGTATAGAAATACTAAACCTGCCATTTCATTAGTATGAAAATACTGAACCTTCCATATCATTAGTATGAAAATACTGAAAATGTCACATCAACATCAATATGAAAATACTTAACTTGCCACATCAACATTGGTACCAAAATACTGAACTTGCCACATCAACATTAGTATGAAAATACTGAATCTGCAACACACATGATCCAATTATGAGATGATCAATCCATTTCACTTTAGGACATAAGTCCAAGGATGATACAATCCTCACCTGATCCAATTATGGGATGATTAACCCCTATCACTTTAGGACATAAGTCCAAGGATGATGCAATCCTCACATGTTCCAATTACGGGATGATCAACCCTTATCACTGTAGGGCATAAGTCCAAGGATGATGCAATCCTCACCTGATCCAATTACGGGATGATCAACCCCTATAACTTTAGGACACAAGTCCAAGGATGATGCAATCCTACCACAACATGGATACACAATTCTGTAGATCACTTTAGGACTAATTGTCTAGGGATAATACAATCCCACTGCAACATAAAGATGAAAGTATGCAGATCACTTTAGGACTAATGTCCAGGGATGATACAATCCCACTGCAACATGGAGACGAAAGTATATGAATCACTTTAGGACTAATGTCGAGGGATGAAACAATCCCACAAAACCATCATCATCACTGCTCCCCATTTCGAGGAAGCTCTGCAACATCATCATCACTACTCCCCCTTTCAAGAAAGGTATTTTTGAACCACACTAAACCATGAGATCACACCTGATCCCAAACATCATCCCGAGGTGATCTTTCTAGAACTTCCTCTTTGCATCTATAATGAGTTTTTCCTCTCCTGTTAGGTCATCGACATATACCAATCTTTCGCATTCAACCTTAAAGTAAATGTTGGAACCCACTTTACTCTTGGTAAAGCCTTAGTTCATTAGGAAGTCATCCATCATGTCATACCATGTCAAAATCAAAGTTATTTTGCAGTCACTCCCTCTTTCTAGGGAGGTATTTTTGGACTACACCAAACTTGTCTTGAAAGTGTTCAAGATTTACACAAGATAGAGGCTTAGCCAACACATCTGCCACATGTTCCTTTGTAGGAACATAATTGATATTTACAAATCCATTATGCAACTTGTTCTTTATAATTTCCCTTTGTACATTCGTGACTGCATCATACATCTGCAACTTCATCGTACATCCGTAACTTCATCATTTATTCTCTTGTAGGTGATTGCATACAATACTTCCTATAAGTCAAATGCAGTTGTATGATTAGAAACATTTCATAACATATTCATAATGGAAAATTCTTATGCATAAAGATACGTGTTAAGCAACTATTTCAGCTAATACAACATTCATCCATATCCCGTATACATAAGGTAACTTTATAGATGCCTTTCATCTCTACCAAGATATTATGTCAGAAAAGAGGTTTCATTCTAGATAAGTAGCAATGGAATGTTGTACAACACCATAAGTCACTTACCCATCATATGCATATTAGCAGTAAATTGTTCATAAATGAAAAACACTCTAACATGCATAATACACTTCTAAATCTAGGAACATATCTATGTACATAACTAGACAACTATATATATAGGAAATGACACTTCAAATACTTATATTTGTTTGTTTGGTAGACTACATCTTGATCTCTGTCTTATTGAATTACTGGAGTCTCTTCCTATTGGTTGTGGAGCGTGATATTCCAGATTCAGAGATGTTATTTAGTCATCTTTGTACCCCAGGTGTATTGTACACTCGTTCCCCAACCTTGGGTTTCGGGGGCAAAGCCCCCAAGATTTGTTTTTGGGATGTTTGTTGGACAATAGTTTTGTAGACCCATGGTATTGGGTTAACCATAGTATTTTCCCATGGTATTTCCCCTATAAAATAAAAGCATTGTAATATCGATGTGTATGGTATTGTATTGTATTGTAGCATTGTAAACAATCTTTGTGATTGTGTGTGAGAGACTATGAGAGTGTGAAGAGGAAGTGCAGCGGTATTGCTGCAGGTTGCATCCATTTAACTTTCTGGACGCTAATAGAAGGATTGGAAATTTTTGTGTGGACGTATCCCATCGTTTGGGTGAACCACATTATATATGTGTCTCTCTGTACTGTATTTAATGTGTTTTGCATATTGTTTAATGATTTAACTGTATAATTTTTATTGCTCTGCGACCCTGTTTTCTAATACTGCCAATGTGTTCAACTTCATTGTCTGATTCTGAGGACCTCTAATCCCAAGAATCAGGTCAATATTCTCAAACTTTGAGATCTACCATAGTCACTCCCTCTAAGGTGGAGCACCATCCTCCCTCTGTATCTTGTACTCTTTGCATTAGGACATTGGAGTGACAGGTAGCCTCCTCTACTACTAATTTTCTTTGTATCCGGCTACGTTACCTGTCAAGGTTGCTAGATATCAAGATCCTTCATTTTGAAATTTGTTGCAAGTTTTCTCTTGCACCCATCTAGGAGTTTCTCATCCTTTGTAGGCTTCTATATTCAACCTTTTAGTAAAGGTTTGGATCTTCATCACTTTAGTTGATCCTCAAGCTCTTCATGTAATTGTATGTGCTAACCCATGGGTGCCTACTGAGCTTGTACAAATCCTTCTATGCATAGGTGGTTCTCTATAAGGAGTCTCAAACCCTGTATGTTTCTTGATCTATTCTTACACCAACTATATAGTGTAATATCCACCACTAAAGGGGCGTGTCTATCCCCTAGAGTAGCATCTTTCCATAATCGACTCTCTCTTTCTGATAGAAACCATGAAACTTGCTTTGCATATTTTGATACTTTGATATGTTGTATACTTGATCTTGTAGATATTTTGGAAGACTTTACAAAAATTCCCTTCATGTCTCAACCTAATATCCAAACATAATCTGGTATGATCGACTGATACTTCTTGATCAAATCATCATTCCATTCTTCCTTCTTGGAGTATTCTTTTGCAAAGTGTTCTTTCTCATCACAACTGAACATCTGAGTTGTGAGATGCCCTTCTATTCTTTACAAGAATGTTCTTCCTTTGGATTTGTCCATCTGTCCTTCTTTTTCCATCAATCAATATTCTTCTTACGTGCATTCCTCCATAGGTAATAATCCTTCTAGAACAATTCCCTCAACTGAACTTGGAATACCATTCAAAGTTGTAATCTGTGCTTCTGCTTATTTCACATTGTCTTCAATGGATTCTAATTTCTTATTGAGATGAGATATCCTTGTGAAGTAACATTGAATGTTTCCTGATATTTGGGAGTCTTCAAGGATGACACATGTGATATATAATGGAGATAGAAATACTCATCTTCTTGTGCTTTTCTTTGACTTCATCTCCCTTTGGATCTGCAGCTTCTTCTTTGACATAGTTCTCTATGTCATGTTTCTTCAAGTATGAGAAGCACTCTATAATTCCATGCTTAGAAGTTCTTGACTATTTCAAGATTTTTCTCAAGCTTGTTACAATTTGTCATCATGATAAAAATGAGAACCTCAAATGGAAATAGAGAGGATAGAACTTACCAATGAGATTGATTCAACTTGATGCTTGCTTGAAGGATCTTCTGGAAGACTAGTTCTAGTGGACCTAGGGTTTTACAGAGAAACCCTTTCAAGTTGGGTATATTTCAAATTTTATTGGATAGAAATATGTGCCTCCTCAAGGTGAGCTGAGCATCATACTTATTTTCCCAAAACTGTGGAAAAAACTGCGAAATATCTGATGCCCTGGTTTTCTCAATAGTAGTGTTAGGTCAAAAATTGAAAGTCCATAAAATGAGAAACTTACATAAAAATATGTGCCCTCCTGGGGAGAGTTTTATGGTCCTCATTTTTCAATTGATTGGTGGAGGGAAGTTCCCAAAACAGGAAGCCCTAGTTTTTCTCCAGTTTCTTCTACATAATTAACTGATCTAGTTTCTTCTATAGCTCCTAGGTTTATGGTCTTCAAGGTCTGAAACTTCATCTTGCAGTATCTTGGTATGTCTTATTTACAACCCCATATTTTAGGGAAGAATTGGATTCACCAAGTGGGACTTATGTGGAGTTTCCCAAGGTGACTTTATTTCAGTATTGTTCAGCATAGAGAAATTGTATGGGCATACACATGTCACTGTTTTACTTTCGGGGTATGAAACATTTACCACATAAACTACAGTTCATTCCCTATCTTAAAAATCTTGTGAAATTTCATTTGGACCTTCCTAGCCCAATATATAACAATTCTCCCTAGGTCACCTCTTTAAGGATGAGTTCCGGGAGAGGACAGAACCCTGAGTTGGAGGAATCCAATCTCCTAGATTATAGTGAATCCAAGGCTAGAAATTTCACACAAGGTACAATAAGATTTCAAATTCGGCCTTTAAATTTTTTAGCTCCTGATCCTTCACCAATATTGAGTTATAGCAAAAGTCCCAACATGACTAGTTTTTGTCTTCTAGGGTTTTTAGGCATGAAACCCTAATCTTCAGTAGTTGTAGCTATAACAATGTTTCAGATGCACAAAGATTTCTTTTAGGGTGGCTCAGATACCATGTTATATTTTTAATGGTTATACAAGATCTAAAATAGTTAGCATCATAACATCATAACCATAATAAAATGATCACTACAAGAAAGACAAGTACAACAACACAAGAGAACACAAAGATTTTCCTCGGGGAAACCACAAGGGAGAAAACCCCACAAAAATTTCTTAGTATAGAATTCGACCAAGTACAATGTAAAAACCTAAGAACAAGAATAACTGCTCCTATTCCATAGTATACTCTCTCTCTCTCTCTCTCTCTCTCTTACAATGGTTGAGTGTAAGGTGTGTCTAAATGAGAGAGGTGCCTCACCTATTTATATTCATTAGGTGAGTGACTCAACTAACCAACTAGGTCGGTCATGTTCTCTAAATAGGGCTAACCTACCTAAGGAGACTCAAAATACATTTTATATTTACTTTTGTGGGTATTATTGACCTGAATTACAACATAGGGTTTACCTCATACCTTTTACATGACCAATTACATCAAGGAAATCTCTGAATGGAGGAATAACATCTCCAAAGGAGGTTACAACAAAAGTACAAAAGAATATCCTTCAAAGTTACAATATTTCAACGTGGATCCCATACAAATTAGAGTGAATGCTCTTCTTCAGGAGAAACTTCTTCCAATGATCATCATCCTCTTCTTTGAATGATTTAGGAACTCATTAAACACAATATCTACTGGAGAAGGATAATATCCAATCCATAAATCGTTGGGTTGTTCAGCCGATTCATCTTGTTTTGGAAAGATGACCATAACACAAATTTTGAAAATTTCATCTTCAAATATCTAATCGTATCTCTCAAGAAATTGTGAAATTTTGAAATTCTCTCACGTTAAAGCTAAATTATCCCATTTGGGAAGTGGGTTTTCAATGGTCTTGTCTAATTTCTCACGGATTGATCATAAATGCTCCATGAAATTTATCTCCTGAAAAGTGACGGAAATGGTGCATATTGACTTGCTCTTGAATTCACCAAGCATTAGATAAAGACTCCTCACTCATTGAAGTGATGTAGGCATATAGGTCATGCTCCTTAAGAATGCTTAACACCATTTCCTTTCATGTGTTGGAGTTCAAATTACCTTTAAGTCAGTCTTTCAGTTGGATGAATATCGATGCCATGGCTCTAAGTTTTTTCTAAACTCCTCAAGATCACGTAGGCTTTAGTTTGTGTGGGAAAAACTAAGCTTCTTCATGCCCTATTCTCTGATACCATGTTGATGTCTTGAGAAATAATGGAGATTATTGAACTTTAAAACTTTTATCAATGATGTGTTGAGGACCTGTAACAATTAACAATTCAATCACACACAATAATTCATCCACAACACAAGATACCCTGGGTAAAATCCTCATAACAGAGAGGATGAAAAACCCTAACAATTCTTCAGAGTATAATAGATAGATTGTAGTGAATTACTTTTACAAGAGAATTATATTTCCCGATAAGAGAGAATACATAGAAATAGAGAAGAGAGATCCACTGTTACAACTATTATGAACTTTCCATATTCCTAGCATATTAATAACAAGCCATAATGATTACCATGAAAATTGTTGATGTATTTGTAACTTCAGAATGTATTCATCTATGTATCTTATGTATTGTAACCTGATGTTTATTCTGGGATGTATAGAGTCATGTTGTCATGCCCCAATGTTCCGATCGGGAGAATCAATAATGTAAACAAGTCATGTCAAGTCATTGTGGGTAACCCTTCGGTTGTATAAGGGTTAAAGTCCCCGCAGTTCCGGGGCACTAGGGTTATTAGACTCTCCTAGTAGAGGTCAACCCTAGTAGGGTTTTAGTCATGTCAGGATTAGTATAAATAGAGATCTGGACTCTCTATTTAACACACATCTTATCCACACTCAAGTGTAGCGCATAGTTGAGGAAGAGAAAGACACTGGGGCAAGAGGAAAGAGCTTACTACTGTCAGGAGATTGTCTTACTGTTTTTGGGTTTCACTTTGGTGCTAATTCCATCTCAGAGGAAGTTGCAGGGTTTTATCCATTTATGGTTTCCCCAAGGAAAAAAACAGTGTTCATTATCTCTTGTGTTTGATTGCTGTGCTTGTTGTTCTCTTAGTTTAAAGATCCTAATGATATGCTAGCTTAATGTTGAAAAACTAACATGGGATGAGAGCTAACCTGAGAAGAAGACACTGTGCAACTGCGGGAACTAGGGCTTCTTATTTTGTGGATCTCTCTCCACATATTTTCAGCAAAATTAGGGTGGAATAACTCTCCTCCCCAGGGCGCATATTTCTGTCGAAGCAGAATCCAATTCTAAGGTTTTTCAGTTTTGGATCCAACATTACTGCCAAAAATTAGGGCTTTTCATAGAAGTGGAATTTTTTAGTGAGCCCAGACCTGGATTGAGCTCCTCCCCAAAATCAAATTTAGGGATAAATTTCAAGGCATTTGGCTAGACAGAACTTCGGAAAAAAAAAACCCTAATTTTCTTCTGAACCAGCTCTGCAGGATTTCAGCTCAAAATTCAGATCCGACATCTTGACTTGGTAAGATCTAAAATATTTTGTTTTTCCATTTGAGGTTCTCAGTTAAGATTTATCATCATACCAAGCTTGATGAAAATATTGAGGGAGCTGATAACTTCCGAGCTTGGAAGTATAGGATCTCCCTAGTCCTGGAAGAAAATGAGTTGGACTCCTATATACAGGAGGAGGTTCTGATTCCAGAGGGAGATGAGGCCAAGGCCTTACATAAGAATAAGTTGGTTATGTAAAAAAGGATTATTTCAAACTCTATCAAGGATCACCTCATTCCACAGGTGTCCTCCCTCAAGACACCTAAAGCCATGTTTGATGCCCTAACAAAATTGTTTGAAGGGAAGAACATCAATCGTAAGATGACTCTAAGGAACCAGCTGAAGAATTTCAAGATCCAAAATGAGGAGACCATCCAGTCATACTTCACAAGGGTCTCCCAGATCAAAGAACAACTAGAAGCTGTAGATGAAGAAGTAGAGAATGCGGAAGTTGTGATGACAACATTAAATGGCCTCCATAGGACATGGGATTCTTTCATCCAAGGAATCTGTGTTAGGAAGAAGTTGGTCAATTTCAGCAGACTATGGGAAGAATGTTCTCAAGAAGAAGCTCAGATAGTAGCTCAAGAATAAAAGATGGGAAATGAAGATCAAGCACTCACAGTACACTCAAAGAAAGGAAGAAGGGAAAATCATCATCACCAAGGTAAGCATTCTCATCAGAAAGGTTCATCTAAACTCAGATGTTATACATGTGATGAAATAGGACACTTTCCTAGACACTATCCCATGAATAAGAATGGATCCAAGAAGAAGAAGAAGTCCAAAAGAAAAAATCATGCTCACACTGCTGAGGATGATGATCCTCCAAGGAAGAGAGTAAAGCAAGAAAGTGAAGACTCTTCAAGTGAAGATGAATATGTTCTGATTTCTTCTCATGGGAACTTCCACTCATGGAAGCAAAGATTGGCTTATTTATAGTTGGGCTTCCAAGCACATGACAAGTTTCAAAGAATCCTTTGAGAAACTATCCGAACATAATTCACTGCATAAGGTGAAGCTAAGAGATGACTACCAATATCCAATAAAAGGTAGTGGTGAATCATCCTACAAGCTAGACTCTGGAAAATCTATAAAAATGAAGGATGTTCTATTTGTACTAGGATTAAAGAAGAATCTTCTATCCATATCAGCATTGGATGCAAAAATCATGAGGGTTGCATTCATAGATGGTCAAGTCATCATGTGGCCAATAGGAAAGACTATTGATGATGCAATAGTGATTGGAGAACAAGAAGGAGGTTTATACAAGCTAAAGGGCCATTCAGAACAAGCTATGGTCCATGAAACAGTAGAGCCAAATGAACTATGGCATAGAAGGCTTGCACATGTGCATTACAGAGCACTACCATTTGTAAGCAAAGTTGTTGAAGGTCTTCCAAAAATTCAAGCAAAACATGAAGGGGTTTGGAAAGGATGTGCGAAAGGGAAGAATACAAAGAAGACATTTCCAAGTAGCGAAAGAAAAGCAAAAGGAATATTGGAAATCATACACTCCGATGTATGCAGACCAATGTCATCAAGTTCACTAAGCGGGTATGTATACTATGTTTCTTTCATTGATGACTTTTCTAGGAAGACATAGATTTACTTCATGAAGAGCAAAGATGAAGTGTTTAGCAAGTTCAAGGAATTCAAAGCCTTGATCGAGAACCACATAGAAAATAATATCAAGACCTTTCGATCAGATAATGGTGGAGAATTCACATCAAATGAATTCAAAGAGCTATGTAAAGAATCAGGGATTAAGAAGGAGTTTTCCACTCCTTACAATCCACAACAGAATGGGGTTGCAGAAAGGAAGAATAGAACTATCATGGAAGATGTAAAAGAAATGATTCATGATCAGGATCTTCCTATGCATCTATGGGTAGAAGCAGCCAGAACAATAGTGTATGTACAGAACCGTACTCCACATAGAGTACTCGAGAATAAGACTCCTGAAGAATTATTCTTCGGTAAGAAACCAGAAGTCAGCCATCTCAGAATATTCGGCTGCGTAGTGTACATAGAAATACCAAAAGAGAAGAGAACAAAACTAGATCCTTCAGGAAAGAAGGGTGTATTTGTGGGATACTCTGAAAGCTCGAAGGATTACATAATATACTTCCCAGGATTTAAGAAGATTGAAATCAACAGGGATGTAACATTTGATGAAGACATCGCTTACAACAAATCTAGAAAGAGGCCTACTGAAGAACCTGAAGAATCCAAAGCTCCCAGAATTCATGATATAACCATGAATGAAGAAACTCAAGAAGAAGATCGAGATTTTGAAGAACCACAAAGACCTATAGATCCACCTCTGGAGAAGAATCTTCATAAGAGGAAACCTGCTTGGGTATGTGAAATTATCCAAGGTGAAGAAAGATATGGAGCTCTAGAAGAGAATCACAGATAAAGAAAGAGAACCAGATCCTGCTCCGGATATGTAGCCTTACTATGTGATGTTATCAATAAAGAACCTTCCAACTATTAAGAAGTGGCAGAATGAAAAGAATGGAAGGATGCTATGATCGAAGAATATCAATCAATCATGAAGAACGACGTTTGGGATGTTGTCGCTAGACCAGAAGGGAAGTCAGTTGTAACTTCCAAATGGATCTATAAGATCAAGCATGCTGTGGATGGTAGAATAGAAAAATATAAGGCAATATTTGTGGCTCGTGGCTTCTCACAGAAGGAAGGAATAGATTATGAAGAAACCTTTGCTCCTATAGCCAAATACACTTCCATTAGATTAGTACTTGCTTTGGCTGCAGTAATGAAATGGAAGATACACCAAATGGATGTTAAGAATGCCTTCTTAAATGGTGTAGTAGAAGAGGAAGTGTATGTAGAATAGCCACTCAGTTTTGAGACACATGATAGGGAGTCTCATGTGTGTAGACTAAAGAAAGCCTTGTACGGTTTGAAATAGGCACCCAGGACATGGTACGGCAGAATTGACAGCTTTCTATCCAGTTTGGGCTTTACCAAGAGTAAAGCAGATTCCAACCTTTATTACAAGGTTGAAGATGGCAACCCAGTAATGCTTCTACTATATGTAGATGATCTATTTGTAATAGGTATGAATGGGTTGATTGCTGATATGAAGAGAAAGCTTGCTGCCGAGTTTGAAATGAATGACTTGGGTATGATGCATTATTTTCTAGGTATGGAGGTGTGGCAGAATACGGATGGAATCTCCCTCGGACAAGGGAAGTATGCAGTAGAGATCCTGAAGAGGTTTGGGATGATGGACTGCAAGGCTATGGCCACACCTATGGCATCGAACCTAAAGCTATTGAGTGATGCTTCATTAGAAATGGTTGATGCTATGATGTATCGTCAAATGATTGGGTCCTTGATGTATCTGATGAACATGAGACCATACATTTTCTTTGCTGTGAACACCTTGAGCTAGTTCTTGACAGATTCAAGGAATATTCACTTGATTGCTGCAAAACATATTCTGAGGTACCTGAGGGGTACAATTGATTATGGGCTCAAGTATGATGTGAATTAGAAGATTAACCTAGAAGGTTATATTGATTCGGATTGGGTAGGTGGTGCTATCGATAGGAAGAGCACTTCAGGGTGTTGCTTCAATATGGGATTAGGTGTGATCTCTTGGTTTAGTAGGAAGCAATCCTGTGTGGCACTGAGTACAGCTGAAGCAAAGTATGTCGTAGCTTGTTTAGCTAGTTGTGAGGCAGTATGGCTGTGGAAGCTACTATCTGATTTATTTGATCTCTAGATGGATGCTACTTGTATACATTGTGACAACCAGAGTTGTGTGAAGTTGTCAGAGAGTCCAGTGTTCCATGAAAATTCGAAGCATATTGAGATCAAGTATCACTATATCAGGGATATGGTGTAGAGAGGAGCAGTGAAGCTCCGGTATGTTGCGACAGAGGAACATATAGCTGATGTATTGATGAAGCCATTGGATAGGGTGAAGTTTGAATACTTCAGGGAGAAGCTTGGTGTTCTCCAGATCGAGGTTTCCTCCAAGGGAAAGTGACGAGTCCCATAGCCATTCTGACATGGTGAGAGGATTGGTTCCTTCCATGGTCAGATGTAAGGTTTGAGCCATTTTGTAATGGTGAGAGGATTGGTTCCTTCCATGTCAGATATGAGTGCTGAATTCCATTCTGGGAATGGAGGTACCTGGTTAGTTACTAGGAACACTCAGTCTGGGACTGGGCGAGACATTTTGACAAATAGGTTAGATGTAAGGGCTGAACCATTCTGTCATGGCTAAAGGATTAGGTTCCTCCCATGTCAGATGTGAGTGTTGGCCATTCTGTCGAGTAGGACAGATGTAAGGGAAACTCCCATTCTAGGAATGGAGGCACCTGGTCAGTTACTAGGTAGCTCAGTGTAAGACTGGGGGCCATTTTGGCAAGGGTGTAGGATTTGGTTCCTACCAGGTCAAATGTGAGTGCATGCCCTTCTGAACATGCATGTTGGATTGGTTCCTCACATGTGTCAAATGTAAGTGCAGGGCCCTTCTAGATATGCATGTTGGATTGGTTCCTCGCATGTGCCAGATATAAGTGCAAATCCTTTTCAAACATGCATGTTGGATTGGTTCCTCACATGTGTCGGATGTAAGTGCAGAGCCTTTTTGAACATGCATGTTGGATTGGTTCCTCGCATGTGTCAAATGTGAGTGCCGGGCCTTGCTCACAGGGTTGTGGTATTGGTTCCCACATGGTCAGACGTGGGTGCTGGGCGTGCCTTTCTGATATGATTATAGGTTAGTTCCTACATGATCAGATGTAAGTGCTGGGTGAAGACCTACATGATGGCTAGGCCCACATCCAGCATGAAAAAGGGCTGGCTTTGTAGAACTTCCTATGATGAGAAGAATCATGAGATAGCACTTGTGAAGATTCAATATTGATGATCCAGATCGACAGAAGATCTAGATCCAGAGATGATGCTCCAGAGATGATCCAGATCGAGGGATGATCCAGATCCAGTGATGATGTCCAGTGATGATCCAGATCGAGTGATGATCCAGATTTGAAGATGAAGATGAATTGAAGATGAATATGACTTGAAGACGAAGATGACTTGAAGACTAAGAAGAATTGAGGATGTAGACGATCTAGAGAAGAAGACCAGTGCTGAAAATTGTGTTGAAAGAATACCTTTCTAGTTAAGAGGGAGTGTTGATGTATTTGTAACTTTAGAATGTATTCATCTATGTATCTTATGTATTGTAACTCGATGTTTATTCCGGGATGTATCTATAATGTAATAGAGTCATGTTTTCATGCCCCGATGTTCCGATCGGGAGAATCAATAATGTAAACAAGTCATGTCAAGTCATTGTGGGTAACCCTCCGGTTGTCTAAGGGTTAAAATCCCCGCAGTTTCGGGGCACTAGGGTTATTAGAATCTCCTAGTAGAGTTCGGCCCTAGTAGGGTTTTAGTCATGTCAAGGTTAGTATAAATAGAGAGCTGGACTCCCTATTTAACACATATCTTATCCACACTCAAGTGTAGCGCATAGTTGAGGAAGAGAAAGACATTGGGGCGAGAGGAAAGAGCTTACCGCTGTCGGGAGATTGTATTACTATTTTTGGGTTTCACTTTGGTTTTGATTCTATCTCAAAGGAATTTGTGGGGTTTTCTCCATTTATGGTTTCCCTAAGGAAAAACACTGTGTTCATTGTCTCTTGTGTCTAATTGCTGTGCTTGTTGTTCTCTCAGTTTAAAGATCCTAATGATATGCTAGCTTAATGTTGAAAAACTAACACAAACCCTAGTGAATGATTACATGCCAGACTTATCCACACATGCATTACAATTTCGAATTGCCTTTTTTTTTTTCCGAATAATCAATTCATGCATTTAATCTTCATTAGGCACAAGTATTGCAGCATACCTTCAATCATGGATATTAATTGATAGTTAACTGACATTGGAGTGAACTCATTCTCTAACTGAATATTGATCACTTAGTTAACTTGCTAACTTAAGTTTCATAGTGCAATACATCAAGTGTCACATGCAGCACACTTTCTTAACTGAAGTGTCATCCTTTGATTAACTTAAGTGTATTCTCTTAGTCTAACTAAAGTGTAAACACTGTATTTAACTAGTCCATATTTATTTAATCACATAGTTAACCATTATTAATTGAATCATGTTGATTGATGAACACCAAGTTCTTATTTACTTAACTGAATGTTGATCATTAATAGTTTGGTTGTTGCTTTAACTAAAGCATTGATTGAGGCATTCACATTTAATCAAAGCTTAATAACTTGAGTTCACTTCGAATTCTCTTTCTCTCATAATATATTTATTGCTTGTCTCTTTATCTTATTACATGGTCTATGTTTAATCATTTATCATATCATATTATACTAGGAATAATTGTCACATATATTGATGATCATATATATTACTCCAGACCATATAGTCATATGCTAAAGTAATTCACTCTAGAGGAGACTTAATAGCTTTATCCATCTTGAATGCCCATGGTTAGTAATAAATCACATAGTATAACCTTATGACTTGATATAATACAAGTCTATAGTCTTGATACAACAAAAGACCCCAGTATTGATACAACAAAAGACCCCAGTATTGATACAACACAAGACCATCTCCAACTAAGGAGATCCATCTCATAGGGTACCGTATATGAGAATCATTTGACTTGATACAACATAAGTCCAGACTTGATACAACACAAGTCACTAGTCTTGATAAAACACAAGACCAGTCTTGATACAACACAAGACTCCAATCTTGATACAACACAAGATCAAAATACATGCATCCCACCTCAATACACGAGGACGTGTATAGGACTTGATACAACACAATGTCCCGAAATGATACCACACAAGTCCTTAACTTGATACAACACAAGTTTTTGACTTGATACCACACAAGTCTAGAGAATGAATCCTGATGTTGTATATTTAACAAAAATACCATACATAGGAAAGATATGGGAAAGGAATAAGGGAGGTAATCCATATGCAAAACCACATCAAGGAAAGACACCACAAAACATACACCAATGTGAAGAGGAATGACATATGCTTCTATTTTGGTAAGTTTTTTCATTTTGCTTAAGTTTGTAGGAAAAGGAAGTTTCATGAGTCCAAACATAGAAGACACACATAAAATCTTGTGGATAAAAAGCCAAAGTAAGTGATGATTCTAGAAACCTCAATTTATTTATTTTAGATGTTGCTCTATTAGTATAAACTGATAATGTTAAAGGATGGTTTATTGATTTTGATGTTTCATTTCATATGCCATACAATAGGGATTGGTTTGAAACTCACCACGAGAACAATAATTGTGCTACAATTGTATAGGAGATGTTAAATCATATCAAATTAAAGGTTATGGTGATTTCTGTGTGACTTTGCCAAGTGGTCATGTGAAACAAATCCATAATGTAATGTATTTTCCTGGAACAAAGAAAAAATAATCTTAATTTCCATCATTGGAGATCAAAATTTAAAAGTTAAATTTGTAAAGTCATGATGTTTTGCAAAGGATATAAAGGATCATTAAAATTTCATTGAAATAGGAGTCAAAGTTGGAGGACTATACAAGCTTGATGTTATAAGGAAGGATCATCAAGCATCGATACCGGCAACTATGTCAATGGAATTATTATGGCATCGAATGCATGCTCATGTTAATCATAATGATTTTACGTTACTTCAAAAGAAAGAAATGGGGAAGGGTCTTCCAATTTTAAAAAATGAACATGATGCGATGGATTTGCACTAGGTAAACAACACAGGGAAGAGTTTCCTACACATACAAATAAAATAAAAATAGAATCTCTTGATCTAGTGCATACAAATGTGTGTGGTCCCATGCAAACTAAGTCACTAGAAGGATCCTCCTATATGCTTATCTTCATTGATGATAGCATAATATTTACATGGGTTTTTATTGTTTCAGAAAGAGAACTGACATGTTTGAATATTTTAAAGAATTCAAGAACTTAGTCGAAAATCAAATATGTAGATACATCAAGTTCTTAGGTACAATCAAGGAAGAGTATACACATGAGGTGCATTCATTGAATTTTGCAAGAACAATGGGATACATCAATAGTTTATAGTACCAAATATTCCTCAGAAGAAGTGAGTGGTTGAGAGAAAAAATAGAAACTTGGTTGAATATGCTCGGAGTATGATTAAATGTAAGGATCTTACTAATGGTTTTTGGGATGAAGCAATAAGTACTACCATGTATTTGAAAAATGGAAGTCCTACAAAAAATTTAGAACTTAGAACACCTTTTGAAGCACTTTAAATATATAATCCAGTAGTAAGTCACTTGAAAATAGAAGCAAATCATTGTTATACTTCAAAAGAAGATAGAGGAAAGTTGGATGCCAAGGAGATCAAATGCATTTTTATTGGTTATTGTACTGATCACAAAGCTTATAAAATGTACAATTCTAGCACTCATAATGTTTTTGCAAGAAGATATGTTCTATTTAATGGAGATACAAATGGAGGTCAAAAAGAGGATTTCATGGTGTATGGAATGTTGATGTAATTGTAACTTCGAAATGTATTCACTTGTATGTATTGTACCCCGATGTTTATTCCAGAAAGTGTTTGTAATGTAATTGAGTCATGTCATGCCCCGATGTTCCGACCGGAAGTTTCTATAATGTAAACAAGTCATGTCAAGTCATTGTGGGTAACCCTCCTATTGGTCAAGGGTTAAAGTCCCCGCAGTTGTGGGGCCCTAGGGTTATTATACTATCCTAGAGAAGTCAACCCTAGGTGAGTCATTGTAAGTCAGGGAAATAGTCCCCACCATTGTGTTAAGGATAACCCTCCTTGTTGGTCAGAGGAGGCAAAGTTCCCACAAGTTGTGGGGCACTAGGGTTATTAGACACTCCTAGAGATGTTGGCTCTAGTAAGTAATTGTTAAGTGAGGTAGACATGTTGGAGTGGGATTCAAGTGAATGAAAGAATATAAATAGAGAGTGAGCCTCTCTATTTAACATCCACACACTCACTCATTGGGGTGCATGAGTGAGAGAGAAGTTGCTGGGATTAGAGAGAGAGGCTACTACTGTCGGGAGATCATCTTTATGTTTTTGGGTTTTACTTTTGGTGCTGATTCTATATCTGAGGAAGTTATGGGGTTTTCTCCTTTATGGTTTCCCCGAGGAAAATTCTTTGTGTCTCTTGTCTCTTGTGTTTATTGCTGTGCATGTTATTCTCTCAGTTAAAGATCCTAAGATAATAATGCTAGCTTGAATGATAAAAAGCTAACATGGTATCAGAGATAACCTAAGAAGAAGACATTGTGTGGCTACAGAAGCTAGGGATTCTTAATTTTTGGGTCTCTCTCCAGAATCCATCAGCAAAAGTATGCTAGGTTGACTCTCCATTGAAGGGCGCATCTTTCTGTCGAAGCGGAATTCAATTCCGGACATTTTTAGTTTTTGGTGCGAGAAATTAGGGCTTCTTATAAAAGAATAATTTTTGAGTGATCCTGGCATAGGATTTCTCTCCTCATCAAAATCAAAGTTTAGAGACCTGGGTTGATATTTTTGGTTGGGTATAACTTCGGGAAAGTCAAACTCTAGTTTGACCCCGAGCTGGAAAAACCCTAAAATACTAAAACAGATACATTTTGGTAGATTCACTATATTTCTGGATTGGAGAAGGATCAAAAGCTAAAACTTTCACATGAAGAAGATAAAATATAGATTTACACTACATCCCAAATTCAGCCTCCGATTTGCTATATTTTGGGAGATATGATCCCTCCAAGTTAGGGTTCCAACCTCTTTCAGGATTCATCCCTAAACATGAAACATGGGGAGAATCGCTATATATTGGGCTACAAAGGTCCAAATGAAATTTCTGAAGATGTTACAGAAAGGGAATGGAATATAACTTTTTTGGTCTGAGTTTCAAACATAGAAGATGAAACAGTGACACATGGAAGTCCGTACAACTTCACTATTCTGAACAGTCCTGTAACAGGTCACCTTGGGAAAATGATCATAAGTCCCAATTGGTGAAACCAATTCTGATGAAACCCATGCTGTTGGAATAGGGATAGGTGAGGATAACTCAATGCAAAATTTTATACATAGAGGAGAAGTAATGTTAGAAATATCTTAGAAACATTATCAGGAATTTCTACAGAAGAAATTGGAAAACTAGGGCTTCCTATTTCGAGAGCTTCCCACCACTTTTTTCAGAAAGGAGTACATTGGACAGCTCATCTTGAAGAGGTCTATCTTTCTAGACAATCAGATCTGAAAGATTCCAAATTTTAAAAATTAGTTTTTCTCTAATAAACCCTAGATCAACTAGCTCCGGAACGAGGACAGACACCTCAAATTAGTAAGATCTAATCTTTTGCTATTTTCATTTGAGGTTCTCATTTCAAAGCGATCTATCACATCAAATTGATGATAATCTTGGTGAAGTTGACAACTTCCAAGCCTGGAAGTATATGATCTCTCTGAATAAAATGAATTGGACACATACATGAGTAGAGAGGTTCCAGTTCCAGAGGGAGATGAGGCTAAAAGCCTTACACAAGAAGAACTTGGTCAAGGCCAAGAAGATCATTGCCGATTCAATCATGAATCACCTTATACCACAAGTGTATTCCCTAAAGAAACCGAAAGAGATGTTTGATTCCTTGACCAAGCTGTTTAAAGGGAAGAACATATCATAATATTACTTTGAGAAACCAGTTGAAGAATGTGAAGATCCAGAATGCAAAGACCATACAGTCATACTTTACAAGGGTCTCTCAAATCAAAGAACAAATTGAAGCGGTAAAAGAAGAAGTGAATAATGCAGAAGTGATGAGAGACACCTTGAATGGCCTCCCAGGATCATGGAATTCATTCATTCAAGGAATGTGCCAGAAGGAAGTGATTACTTTCAGCAAACTCTGGGAAGAAGAAGAAGCTTGACTCATAATAAGAGAAGATCAAGCAACTGAAGATAAAGCTCTCACCATCCAAAGAAGATCCCTCAAGTGATGAGGAATATGAAGAACTCAACTCTTAAAGAACCTCTTATCCATCTTAGCATTTGGATAAGAAACGATGCTATTATGAATGAAGAAGATGATGAAGCTGAAGGCTCAAGGAGTCAACCCACGAAACAAATAAAGATAAGTATTCAATTGTCATTTCATGATATTATTTTGTTATGCATTTGTTTATATTCAGTTGATGTATTATGCATGATAGAATGTTTGAATTAATGACAGTATACTACTAATATGCATGTGATGGGTAAGTAGCTCATGGTGCTATACAAATATCCATTGCTACTTATCTAGAATGAAACCTCTTTGGTGACATATTGGATTAGTGCACAATCTCAATGTTGTCCCGGTAGAGATGGAAGACATCTAGAAACGTTTCTATGAGATATGGATGAATGTTGTAATGGATAAAATAGTTGCATGATCATATATTTATGCATAAGAATTTGTCATTATGAATTTGTCTTATGAAATTTTTCTAACCATACAACTAATGCATTTGACTTGTAGGAAAGATCACATACATAATCGCCTACAAGCAAAGAAGGATGAGACTTGTTTCAAAGAACAAGTGACGACAGTTCAAGATGAAGAATAATATGACGAATGCAATGAAATCATTGATGCAAAACCTTCTAGCCATGAAGAAGTAACCAAGAAGAAAGGGAATACCAATTCAAGAAGAATGATGTCTAGGATGCAGTATCGATACATGAAGGGAAGTTCGTAGTTCCATCATGTAGTAGATGGAAACATTGTGGGATACAAGGAAAGATTCGTAGCACAAGGCTTCTCATGAAAAGAAGATATAGAATACGAAGAGACAATTGCAACCACTGGAAGTGAAGTTACATGACAGGAAAAATCATGTGTGCAAATGAAAGAAGGCCTTGTACGAGCTCAGAAGACACCCACGGGATAACACATACATGATGAGCTTGACGAAGATCTTAACCTTTTCTACAAGTTTGAAGATGAAACCCTATAGAGGATGACAAGCTCACAGATGGGTGCAAGAATGCTTTCAAAGATAGAGGATCTTGGTATCCAGTGACCCTAGATGGATACATAGAATATTAGTAGTAGAGGAAGCTACTTGTCACTCTAGTACATAATGTTTCGGTGCATAGAGTATGGAAGATAGAGGGAGTATGATGCTTCAGAGGTAGTGTTTGCAAAATATTCTAAGGTTCAACATGGTATAACAGGATGGATAGATTACTGATGACTCTAGGCTTTACTGAGAGTAAAGTGGATTCCAACCTTTGCTTCAAGGTTGAAGGCAGAAGACCAGTGATGCTCCTGTTATGTGTCGATGCACTACATTCTAGGCATGGAGGTGTGGACAAGGGAAGTATGTAGTAGAGATCCTGAATACATTTAGGATGATGGATTGCATGACCACACCTATGGCATCAAACCTGAAGCTATTGAGTGTTGCTTCATCAAAGTAGGTTGATGCCACGATGTATCATCAGATGATTTGTTCCTTGATGTACCTGACAGATAAGAGACTAGATACTTACTTTGCTGTGAACACATTGAGACATGTTCACCTGATTATTGCAAAGCATGCAGTGAGGTACCTGAAGGGTATAGTTGATTATGGGCTCAAGTATGAGGAGAATCAGAAGATTAACCTGGAAGGTTATGTTGATTCATATTGGGTAGGAAATGTCATCGATAGGAAGAGCACTTTAGGGTGTTGCTTTAGTATGGGATCAGGTGTGATCTCTTGGTTTAGAAGGAAGCAATCCTATGTGGCACTGAGTATAGTTGAAGCAGAGTATGTCACAGCTTGTTTAGCTAGTTGTGAGGCAGTATGGCTGGGGAAGCTATTGTATGATTTATTTAATATCCAGTTGGATGCTACTTGTATACATTGCGACAACCAGAGTTGTGTGAAGTTGTCAGAGAACCCGATGTTCCATGACAAGTCGAAGCATATTGAGATCAAATATCACTATATCAGGGATATGGTGTAGAGAGGAGTAGTGAAGCTCCAGTATGTTGTGATGGACAAACATATAACTGATGTGTTGATGAAGCCATTAGACAGAATGAAGTTTGAGTACTTCAAGGAGAAGCTTGGTTTTCTCCAGATCGAGGTTCCTTCCAAGGGGAAGTGATGAGTCCGTGAGCCATTCTGACATGGTGAGAGGATTGGTTCCTTCCATGGTCAGATGTAAGGGCTGAGCCATTTTGTCATGGTGAGAGGATTGGTTCCTTCCATGGTCAGATGTAAGGGCTGAGCCATTTTGTCATGGTGAGAGGATTGGTTCCTTCCATGTCAGATGTGAGTGTTGAGCCATTTTGATGTGACTGTAGGATTGGTTCCTATATGATCAGATATAAGTGATGAATTACATTCTTTGAATGGAGGCACCTAGTCAGTTATCAGGAATACTCAGTTTGGGGCTGAGGGCCATTCTGATGTGATTGAGGGATGTGTTCCCACATGATTAGATATAAGTGTAGGGCCATTCTGATGTGATTGAGGGATGTGTTCCCACTTGATCAGATATAAGGGATGATGCCTTTCTCTAGGAGAATGGAGGAACCTAGTCAGTTACCAGGAATCCTCAACTTGGGGTTGAGAGCCTTTATAGCATGGTTGCAGGATGAATTCCTGCATGGCTAGATGTAAGTGTAGAGCCCTAGCATGGTTGCAGTATGTGTTCCCACATGGCTAGATGTAAGTGAAGATCCCTTCTAGCATGGTTGCAGGATGTGTTCCCGCATGGCTAGATGTAAGTGCAGAGCCCTTCTAGCATGGTTGCAAGATCTGTTCCCGCATGGCTAGATGTAAGTGCAGAGCCCTTCTAGCATGGTTGCAGGATGTGTTCCCACATGGATAGATATAAGTGCTAAGCCTTTCCGATAGGGTTGTAGGATGTGTTCCCACATGATTGGATGTGAGTGTTGAGCCTTTCTGACAGGGTTGTGGGATGTGTTCCCGCATGGTTAGATGTGAGTGTTGGGTGTGCCTTTCTGACATGGTGTTGGATGTGTTACTCTCATGGTTAGATGTAAGTGCTGGGTGGGAAATTCTGACTTAGGGTCAGATATAAGCGCTGAAGAAGACCTACATGGAGGCTAGGCCTACAACCAGCATGAAAAAGGGCTGGTTCTGTAGAAATTCCTGTGACGAGAAGAATCATGAGATAGAACCCGTGATGATGATCCAGATTGAGTGATGATCCAGATCCAGTGATGATGATCCAGATCAAGTGATGATCTAGATCCAGTGATGATGATCCAGATCAAGTGATGATCTAGATCGAGTGATGATGATCCAGATCGAGTGATGATCCAGATCTAATGATGATGATCCAGACCGAGTGATGATCTATATCGAGTGATGATGATCCAGATCGAGTGATGATCCAGATCCAGATGAAGATGACTTAAATATGAAGATGATGAGAACTCAATTATGATCCAGATGATTTGGAGAAGAAGACTTGTGTTGATAAATTTTTTCAAGAGAATATCTTCCTAGTTAAGAGGGAGTGTTGATGTAATTGTAAATTCAGAATGTATTCATTTGTATGTATTGTACCCCAATGCTTATTCCAAGAAGTGTTTGTAATGTAATTGAGTCATGTCATGCCTCGATGTTTTGATCGAAAGTTTTTATAATGTAAACAAGTCATGTCAAGTCATTGTGGGTGACCCTCCTATTGGTCAAGGGTTAAAGTCCCTGTTAACCCAAAAAATGCCTCACTAAGCTCTCCATGACCTACACCACCCAAGGACACCACTTCATGAACCTCCATTAGGCCCCCACACCCTAAAAAATTCTTAAGGATGAAGAAAAGGGCTTAAAATCCCCAAAAAGGAGCCTAAAATACTCTCTTAGGAGCTAAAGCCCCCCAAAAGGGGCTAAAACCCTAAAAGGAGCTCAAAATTAGGGAAAAAGGGGCTAAATCCTGGACCAAGGGCTTAAAACCCTAAAACCCCAAAAAATCTATAAAAGGAGGGTGGGGGTCACTCTCAAAACACTTCTCCCTTGCATACTGTTATGCTGCCCGTGGATGCCTTGAGACCCTTTGTTTATTAAGCCACCCACACTCCCTCTCCTCCATCTCCATTGAGCCATAGCTCCCCCATCCAAGAGAGGTGCTTCTTCAAGCTAGGGCATGGTGGCACATTCCACCCAAAGAGAAGGTATAGCTTGTTATTTGTTGTATTTGCTTAGTAATTTCTTTGATTTATAATCCATGGTTTCATTTACAGGTTTATTTCCTAACTTGTTTTGCAGGTATTTTAGTTTACTGTAGCTTAATGATTGTTTGCAGGTTATTGGAAGAGGAACCCTAGCCTTTGTTTGCAGAGGGGTTCTCCATACTTCTCTTCCATCTTTGTTTTCATTACTGTTCTTTACATTCCATTTTTCCTTTTAGTATTTCCACAAGAAGGAACCCACCCTTCTGTCCTATAGATAGAAGGGAGCCATTCCTTCCCTTGTAGTAAGGAGAAATCCCTGCTACAGAATTGGCGACTATACCAGGTCGACCCCACAGGATCCTTAGTCCAGATTTTTAAAATTTCAAGTTTTTTAATTTTTTCCCTAGTTTTTAAAATTTCATTTCAAATTCAGTTTAGATCTAGTTTATTTCCAGTTATTAGTGTTGTCAAAGCCTCTTCTAGGCAAATACGAGTCAGTTTGGCCATAGTACAGGTTACTGCCAGTCGGATCTAACTCAAGATTAGAAAAACCCCAAATCTGGGGTAGGTTGCACTTATTAGGCATGAACATGGGATGAGGGTGCACTTAATGGCCTAACAGTGTGCCCAGGGCACACTTAATCTCCTGGAAGGTGCAACTTCACTTAGAAACATAGACTGTGACTATCTGTGAAATCTGTGTGACCCCCTCGCCTGTTTCTAAATTTTTTTTGTGACCCCCTCACCAAATTTGATCAGAAATGTGCGGTCTGTCAATCAGAGGTTCAATTTCAGTTTAATAGGGGTTAAATTTTAGTTTAATAGGGAATATCAATGTGGCTCAGCCACCTCTATCCAGCATACTAGTTTCATTTCAGTTGTTGTTTTAATTTCCTGTAATTGCATCAACAAACAAAGTGTAAATTCAAAGTAAATTTTAATGGCTTAGTTAAATGAATGTAGCTTAACTAAAATCAACCTAAAGCTAACTGTCTTGCTTACCCTTCCTCCTCTACCCAATCGTCACCCTCCAGGGTATTCTGGGATACGATGAAGGGAAAGCGCGTATAGACCTAGGCCCTTCATTGAATATTTTTCTAAACCATTAAAATTGGATGACCTGGAAGGTAGAGGGGGTAGAGAAGGAGGGATTCTCATGGAGCTAACGTCCTCCCTATTGACCAACCTTGCATTCAGGAGGTGACCTGTGGATCTACGAATGGGCTTAGTCCCATTGTGTTGAGAGCCCAGCACCTTCTCTTGGTTGAAGAGGAATATCAGTGTGAGGTAGTCATCTAGTTAGGCCATAAACATTCTGGGTTAAAAACTGTATTTGTTTACAAATTTCTAATTACTCAATTCTTGCATACATAATGACATGAACTCCACCACAATATGATGAAGTCATAAACCATTTGCAGCTACCAAATACTAGAAATACAAACAAACAAATACACCATACCAAGTAATCAACCCAACTCAGTTCATGAAGCTGAGAGAGCCTTAAAATTTATCAATTTACACAAAGTTTAAACAATCTGCAGTCTTTGAGGACATAAGTCCCTGATTGCTTCAACTATGGGAAGTACTTGGGATCTACCCAAAAACTCATTGTGAGGAGTACCACAGGAACCCCAAAGTAGCTGGTCGTTGAGAGGAATTGCCAAGTGAAATGGGCAATGACCCCTTCTGATTGAGTAGAAACACCTATGCGAAAAAATCCAAGCGCTATCTTCTAGTAGTCTTGGTGACCGAGTGACCACCTATAGCTTCCTACTTCTGGTAGTCTTGGTGGCCGAGTGACCACCTACAGCCAATAGGAAGCCACTGAAACCAGGGTCCAAACATCATTCCCATCAGTTTGATAAACATTTAACACAATTGATCCCTCACGCTCTTCCTCACGCCTAAGAGGTGAACCACTAGAATTCAGAACACTCATCTGGCACCGTCGAAACCGTTCTCAGCAATCTCCCACACCATCAGAATGCCACACAGCCTCTAATTCAGATTCAAACCCATATTAGTCTGAACTAGACCTCCATACTGCACCATCAAGCCCCATGGCTAGTGCCAACCTAGATCCATTTTCCAACATAACCATAGCAAGTGGACCCATGTCCACACCACAACCTATCACCAATAACCCTGTAGGTGGCCCAAGTATAGTCATGCAAACTGTCATCAGTCAGCTCCCACCACCTATAGTGACCAGCCAAGCTAGCCCACTTGCAACACATGGGGGCAATGTCCCAGCCACCCATACTGTCCCCCCCACAACACTTGGGGGCATTGGCCCATCCACAATGGTGCCACCACAAGTGCCCCTAGCTATGCAGATGCATTATGCACCAGCAAATCCCACCACCATCGTAGCTCCATCCCACATCAACCTGGGGTCAAATCTGCCATTCACGGCTCGTCTTAACCTGCCTGATTTGGCTCGGTTAACAAATGACCCCATCCGCCACCAAGCTTTCTAGCCACCCATGCCAACTAAGATGCCATCAGACAACCTCAAGTTTGAAGGCAAGGCAGGGGAATGTCCCCAAAACCATACTATGACATTCCATCTATGGTGCTAATCCAACAACATTGTAGATGATTCCATCAAACAGAGGCTATTCCAACACACCCTTACAGGAGTTGTGGCCAAATGGTACATTGAGCTGCCACAAGACAAGTACCCTGATTTCAATTCCCTAGATTTCATGTTCCTACAATATTTCCAACTCCCCATTAGATATGAGGAGGGGGTGGAGATCTTGCTATCTTGGTGTCAGAACACTGCCACTCATATAACTGACCATATCCATGAGTGGCAGTGACGCTATAGCCTATGTAAAATACAACTTGACAACATGATCTTCTTGGATTGGTTCCTTAAGACCTTTCTCCCACCCATAGCAAAGGACGTCGCATCCGAACATCCTCAATTCGAAGAAGAGGCCATACTAAAAGCTCAACAATTTGACCTAATCTATGCTCAGTCTGGGTACTTGTATATCATCATCCCAGATGCTCCCCGCACAAGCACCTCCTACCTTGATGCACCAGGGGCATCCCATGCTGCAGATGGCATCATAGGATCGATCTCCCAATAGCCACAACACTAATCGACACCACCTATAGTTCCATCACAATCAAGCAATACTGCTAGTATTTCTTACCAAAACCAAACTCCGATCTATGCAAGAATGATGTCCTAGTCCGAAGCAACAAATTCCTACGCATAACCTGTGCCACCATAGTAGGCTTAGGCCATGGCTTGGCCAACACAACAATATGCAAGGAAAATGCCCACATTTGTGGCACCATTTTCTCCACAAATATACTATGCACCACCAGTGCAAACAGTTCAAGCCCTCGCCTCCACTCCATTGCGACAAGTATTTGCACAACAAAATCGTCCCAACCGGCCTGCCCCCAACAATAAAAAAGGGAAAGATAGAAATAATCGGCCCCAAAACCAAGCCAATAACCAAATGTAGGGAGGTAGTCAACAAACAAATCCTCCTAACAATACCACAGCAAACCGACCCCCCCAAAACCCCCCACAACCAAATGCTCCTAGACACAACGCTCCGTTGTGCACAAACCAACCGTGCACACTTTGTGATGTTTATGGGCACTACACATTCGAGTGTCTCCTCATGGGTCATGCTAAGAAATCCATTCAAAATGAGGCCCAACAGGTTGCCAATGCTGCAAATCAAGCCCAACCCAACCCGACACCATAAGGACCTCCCCCCATGGTGCTTCAAAACCCACTACTAGTCCAAGGATTGGTGGCAACCACACCCCCTCCCCAATCCAATACCAACACTCTATGGGAACCTCCCACAGTCGAAACAGGTGTTCACCACCTGCTAGCCATGAAGACTGAAGAGGTCAACTTGCAAACCAGACGAAATCATTATGGTACCACCATCGAACCTGCTGACACATCAGCGGCATCAACATGTGAAACAATCAACCTACCTCTTCAGTTACCCCCATTCTTGCACCCCCCCATACATAGAATTTCCAATAACGCCATGGCTAGAGCTGAAGTCAGCTATAGCATTATGGATGATTTGGGCCAAATGCCAACCGCCATGTCTGCTCTTGAGGTACTTAAAACGTGCCCAACACAGTGGAAATCCTTACTAGCTACCCTTGGGGTAGTAGACCCCTCCCACTCCAAGTTGATCACATTCGACACGGAGAACGAAGAACCATGCATGCCATCCACCATCACCTTTCAAATCCCGGTCTCTATATGGAACTTGGTTGTGCACCGGTGCATAGTGGATGAGCGGGCATCCATGTGCATTGTGTCCACCCTGGCTTGGTAGAAATTCGAATCACCAATTCCACAACCATCATCCATAACTCTGTGAGATTATGATGGAAATCCCACTAAATCCCAAGGAATCCTCCCTCATGTCCCCATCACATTAGCCAAGAAGACAGTGCTGATTGACATAGAGGTCGTCAACGCTCAACTAGACTATAACCTTCTCATCGGAAGGAGTTATATGTAAGAAATGAGAGTAGTCGCATCAACTATCTTCTGTCTCATGATGTTCCCCCATGAAGGGAAGATTGTGACAATTGATCAGCTCACTTATCATGATCCGCAAGTGTTAACGACACCTGCCAATGTTATCCCTACCATCACCACCATTGAGCCACAAGGGGCGACCACACATGCTAATGTCCTCCTTGCAATCAACACTATGGTTGACAACACACTAGCCTACCCATTGTTGAATGTGGTCCCTGGGTTGTTTGCCGATCCCACCATGACGGCTCCTTTACCCTCCATGTCACCGCCTCTGACACAAAATGAGACTGTGGACTTGTGCATGGTCTCATCCAGCACCGCTGCACCCAAACAACAACCGTAGCTGCAACCCCAACCACAACCACAACATCTTCCGTAGTCGCAACACCAATAGCATTCATAACATTACTCACAGTAGTAGATTTTCACATAGCTGCAACCATAACCGCATCCCCACATGCAACCATCAGGGAGCTATCTAGGCTCATCTCCAGTCCATATGATTCCCTTCCTCTTCCCCTCGCCTGTTGTCATGAGCAAGCCGGTAATGGCCACCTTGAGCCTACCCAACTTTACATTGGGAATTCCAGTGTGGTATCTTGATCCACCGGCTCAACCAACAATGCCCCAGGTTGTTTTAACCCCAGTGCAACCCATTACAGTGGAGTCTCACCCTCCACCCAGTTCGCAAAAGCCAATCGTCCCACCCACACCCTCACCGCCCCACCCAAAAAGGGCGAGGGGAAAGAATGCCAAATCCACCATAGAACCGTGACAAGTCCCACCTTACGTCGTTTGCGAACAACAGGGCCACCCAACTCATAGTTGCCCTAAAATTCCAATGATCCGTGCGCATTTATATGCCATGGATACAAACAAAAACATCCCCATGGTTGAACTCCCAACCGCACCGATATCCAGGAACAAGGAATTGAGAACAAACCATGCTTGCACCCTTTGGGGCTTGTATGGCCATTACTCTCACCATTTCCAGGACTTGCCCGAATTTTGAATGGCTCTAGCTGACCTTTGTCAAAATTCCCTTGAGTCTGAAATCACCTTGATCGAAGAAGTGCACCCCCCACCGCCTTCTTTAGACACCATATCCATTTACATGATATCCAGTTCAACTGACCCGCTTATCTCCACCTCCAACAACGGTCCATCAAACTTGTCTCTTCATTGCTTCAGCAATGATGAGGAGATATTGGAAGCTCTGACTACCCTGGAATACCCATGGGATGACATGCACCAATGCTCGTTCTTCCTCCTTGAAGAACTTGTGTCGCAGTCTGACTAGTTTTTCGTGGAGACCAAAGATTTCATCCATGGGAAGGTCGAATGGTTCATGTTGGGGTGCGCACCTTAACGGTCATTAATTTTGGTAACTCCATAGTTTTTGAGCAAAGCGGAGTTATGCGTCAAAATAGTCTTACAGGTGTCGGGGTTGAGTCAAATCCCTCTTTTTGTAATTGTCCATAATTTTCAGGTATAATCCCATGATTTTGTAATAGTGCACTTGTATAAATAGGCACTCATGTAAAGATGTCAAGATTATCTAATGAGATGAGGATCATGTGATGTGAAGCTAAGAGCTATTTTTGGGTTTTAAGGTCAAGTCCCAGTTGTGTGCATGGACGACCTCTGCAGCTGAGTGCGCAGAGGGTTTTTGTAAGAAAGGTTCTACAGCTAATTGCGCAGTTTTGGGTGATTAAGAGGATCTCCAGCTGAGTGCGCAGATCAGAACTGTGATTTTTGTAAAAAGTTGAATATTAACACAGTTCTGTGGACGTAGCCCCTACACTGGGGGTGAACCACGTTATATCTTATGTTGCGGTGGCTCTTTTGTGTTGCTTCTGTTATGTTTTTATGCTTTTGATAAGTAGGTGAATGCTAAAGTAAGATAACTGTTAAATATTAACTTCGCTGTGAATTCCCAGTTAAGGGTTAAGCAAGAAACGTCTTTTATCTAACTGTGAAGCTATTTAAGTGAATGTCAAAGATCTATTTTGTATAAGTATTTTTTGTTAAGGATAAACATACAGTAATATCCCTCTTCTGCTTGCAGAAACCTGATTCTGCAGCACCCCATAGCTGTTTCGGGTGAGACTGCAACTTGTTCGGAGGTTGTTGCCGAAAGGGCCAACACTGTGGGTATTTTTGTTGGTGCGAAGATAATAGTATAAAACCCGGGTCTGCCCTAAGCCCAACAAATTGGTTCCGTTGCCGATTGAACTCAGTATCTGCTTTAAGAGGGATCTACATTGTACTTGAAGGGCTATGTTTTGGAGGCCCTCAGTAAAAGAAATCGGTGATTGGGTTGAAGCTACCTATCAGAAATTTGTTGAACAAGAAAATAAGGATCCTCGTCATAGCTCAGATGAATTCTTGCAAAATTTCCTGACTGGACCCCCGCAAGAATTAACATATTGAAAAGAGTGAATAACGTGATATCACGAGCTGTTGATTTCTGGACAACGCGAACCCTTGAAGCATTTGTGACAGAATTTTCCATCGACACAAGTACCTCTTTTAGCGAAGCTGAAAGGTAGTTCTTCAAAGGGCCAAGGGGTAAGTACCTAAATTCATTCAGTCTGCAAATTAAAATGCTCTTGGCTGAGAAAGGCATATTGCGTATAGAATCAGATTGCTAGATTTATTTTTACTAACCTATGTTTGGAAGTGAAAGTGACTTCGACGAGCAAAGTGGTTTGCTGCGAAGCGGTAAAAGATACAAGAGAAATCTTGAATCCTATACCCTAGGCCAGAATATTGATTATTCCCCATTAAGTCCAGAAAACCCTGAATTTGAAGAAACTCCTTTTGTTAGAAACCCTCCTACAATTTCGTAGTGCAGATCTATTACCCCTGAGAACCCATCGCAGTCTGAAAGTAACCCTAGCCTGATTATTCCTGTTGCAGGTCAGTCTACCCCGGTAAGTTCTCCCCCCCCTCATTCCACTATGGCCCATATGACTGATGATATCAAGCTCCTAGTCTTCAAAGGAACTGGATCAGAGGATCCAGAACAATTTTGGTTCTTATGTGAAGCTGTTTGGACTGCTAAGAACATTGTGGATCAAGATATAAGGAGAGCGTAGCTGGTCACTTCTTTTAGAGACCGAGCTTTGACCTGGTTTATGAAATTTTCCAGTACTCAGAACCATGTCTTGGCTGATATTAAAATAGCAATGATCAAAGAGTTCAAGAATCCTAAATTAGAGTCACAGTGTATAACTGAACTAAAAGAGATTTAGCAGAGGTGAGGTGAATCAGTTTGGGACTTTGATCAGAGGTTCAAAGTTCTACTAGATCAAGTTAGTTTCACTATTGGACCAACACATCATAAAGAATGGTTCATTGCAGCCCTATTACCTCATATCAGAACTCCACTCATGCAACAGAAGGTTGTTGATCAGCAAGAGGATTTGGAGATTGCCATGAAATTGGAGATAGTTCTTGTCGAAGATAATTCTGGCATAGCCCAAATACAAGCGCAGTTGGCAGAAATGGCTTTGGAGCTTCGCGACATGAAGAAGGGAAATCTATTCATGAAGAGGTTTGGTGTACACGATCTAGGATAGAAGGTCATGACAAAGAACTGTGTCCTGCGTTAAGAAATTACCTGAATACTGGTGCACCAAACCCGTTTAACCCTAATGTTCTATATTGTGAGATCTGTAGAACAACTAGCCAGCATCGACCTGAAGACTGCTATTTGCTACAAAGATATGTGCAAGTACCCAAGAATCCCTATTGCAAGTTCTGTAAGTCAGTAGGACACAACGAAGATGAATGTTGTAGCTTTGACCTTATGAGAGAGCGAACCTATGATGCTTATAGGGTACAAAACGATGCACAAAGCAATGATGGATATGGTTACTGCGGTGGTCGAGGTAGTTTCATAGGTCGTGGTCATGGTGGTATGCTTGGAAGAGGTCGAGGCCAGGTTATTTTCTATAATTGCAACCAGGTAGGACATCTAGCTAGAGACTGTCAGAACCCAACTGTGACATGTCAATATTGCAGAGCAGTAGATCATGTCATTGAGCAATGCCCACAGCTGATAGCCAAGATACAAGAAAGAAATGGCGCTCCTACTCAGAATATTCAGATGATTGCTGTAGAGCAAAGACCTGTCCCAGCCATTAACGTTGTTACAAGGAGTGGAGCTACGACGCAAGTGCCGAATAAGGAGAAACATCCTGACGAGGCTTGGGTTCGTAAGACCCCAGAGAAAGTTCCAACCTTCGATGTGGGAAGAGAAAAAGAAACATTTATGGAAGCCAAAAAAGACTTTGCTGATCCAAGCACATCATTAGCACTTGCGCAACAGCATCAACAACAATCACAATCTCAAGAAGCTTCAACGGATAAAGTAAGTGCACTGTCGTCATTTTTACAGAGCTGTATGAAGCTCTTAAGAAATCATAATGCTTTAAATGAGTTACATAAAGTTATTGCTTCTTGTGAACCTCATAAAAGCTCTGGTAAAGAAAAAACTATTAATAGAGTTAGAAGAATTGGAAGAGAAATGAGATTGCATGCTCAGATAGGAGAGTATGACATGACTGATATCATTTTAGACCTGGGGTCATAAGTAAATGTCTTAACTAAGAAGACATGGGAACAAATGGGAAAACCTACCCTTGAATGGTCCCCTATACAGTTGAGATTAGCCAATTAGCAAAATATTGTGCCCCTAGGAAGATTCCCTTGTGTCCCAGTAGATACTGATGGAGTCAGTACCTTAGCAGATTTTGAAGTCATTGAGATAATTGATGATAGCAACCCCTATCCAGCCTTGCTAGGAATTGAATGGGCAATGGAGAATTATGCAGTAATCAACCTTAAGAAAATACAGATGAATTTTGAAGGAAAAGGCTTGAGAGTCATAGTACCCTTGGACCCTTCTCAAGGAGAAAGGTACACAGAGCCAGTCAGAGATGAAGATCAGGATGTTTTGGATCATATCTACAACATCACAGCTAAAGAAGAAGACTATGTTAACCCTACTCCTGAAGGTATAGTGGACTGGAAGTGTGACAGTTCTTGCATGACTGATTCAGATGAAGGCTTAGAGAATTGGCAGAATAGACTTTATGAGCTACATGGACATTGATATGCAAGAATTACCAAGTCTCTCAGATGACTTGGCTCACAGACAAGAGTCTTACCTATTTTTGATGGCTTGATAGACCCCGAAGATTTTATTTTGCAATTTTCAGAGCAGGTACCAGATTCATAGAAAATGGAGACTCTAGATTCAGTATTTAGAGCCACAACTGCTAGATGGTGGAATGGTCATAAAAAGTATATCCCTAGTTGGGGAGCTTGTCAAAAGTTCCTTCGCCTGAGATTCATGGGTCAACCTTAGGAGGTGCGAAGCAGATTTAATGGTAATACTAGCCCTCAGGAACATTTGGAGCAATGTTATGAAGCATGGAAGCATGTACCTTGTGAAGAATGGGTACATAGGTTTATACACACTCTGGAACCTGTAGCAAAAAACTGGTATGCGGAGGAGGATCTTCACCATGGTACTGTAAGTTGGGATAGTCTTGTTGATAGTTTTGTGCTGACATTTTCTATTAATGAGGTTTGTCCTGCTTTGGACACAGCTATTAGGTTGATCCATACTAAGGTGTTTGATGATAAAGAAATAGCAGAGTACCAACCTGATTGGAAGGCACAAGAAGCTAATGTAGTAGAATGTTATAACCTCACAATTGACGAGGATGAAGACCCGCGCAATATTAACATTCCTGAGTTAGAAGGACACTGCGAAGTACATGGACCAGCAGTCGAAGAACCTGAAGTGACTCAGCCCTTGAAGACAAGGAAAGTAAACATTGGATCAGAAGAAATGCCTAAGTATGCTACCATTGGAGATTATTGGGATGAAGAAATGGTGAACAAAGTGACCCAACTTCTCCATGAGTACCAGGACTTATTTCCGACGAAGTTCTTCGAAATGAAAGGTATCCTTGGTGATATAGGAGTGATAAAAATCCCTTTGAAACCTGATGCAAAGCTTGTGAAATAGCGCCCTTATAGGCTGAACCCTAAGTATAAAGAAAAAGCCAGGATGAAGCTAGATAGAATGCGCGCTGCAGGAATCATTGAGGATGTGAAAGACATTCTGTCACAGGTCGAAGCTTGAAGGTCTGTCGAAGCCGGTGTTAAGAAGTGTCGAATATCCTTATTGTGGCACAACCAAAGTTACTGGTGGTGCCAAAGAAGGAAAGGTGTGTCGGAGCTCAAAATGCGATCGTTGGAAAAAATCAGATTTGGCGGCGCCGGTACGTTAACTGTATTAACTGCCTATAATGATGGGATTTTGGGAAATCTACCGCCATTTGGACAAGATCTCTATCATATTTGGTGTCTTCAATGCACAGTTATGGAAAATTTGGTCATTTAATTCTATAAGAAGACACCCAGCCCTGCGAATGTCGTATTACACATTTTCTTGAGTTTTACAATTACGTCCATGTCAGCCGATTGCGAACTTTAGGAATTAATAAGAGAATTTGAACTGAGGGGCCTACAGAACCTTATGAGAAATCCACCTGCATCTGCACCCCATGAAGCGACTCCCCTAGCATTGACTCAGCCAATGTAGACACGATAAACCAGGAAGAAGTTTAAGCCCGAGGTTCGTTCTAAGCGGAACGAAGACAGACATAAGCAATCAGGGAAAACACTGGAGGATCCTGAGATGAATCTGGTTTAGTAGAGATCCCACCTGAAGGGGATGAGAACATTGCATCATAGTGTCCACCATATCTTTTTCCTATTCGACCAGGAGTTCAGCCACCTCGGCGGAACGCCAAGTTCACTTTACGCACCCCTTCACTGCCATAGGGTGTGCAGTTGGTTGGGTCAATGATAGGGAAAATATACCGGCTGAAGTACGTAGACCATGATACAAATGATTGTGGGAAATTCCCATAGTTCAAACCTGGGACATACCTGCACTCTGTCCACTATTCGAATACTGGAGCAACATTATTAGAAGTGAAACAGTGGGCTACTAGCTTGGAGAAAGCTGGTTTGTTGAAGATGATCAATGTTCCCCACTTCGGTCGCAGCACACAGGTGACCATGGTGGTCAAGCAATTATTGGCATTGATACATGATGGGTACCTATGGATCAAAAAATAGAAAATAGCCATCAATGGAGAACTCATTCACCGGGTTACGGGCTTGCCGAAGGAAGGGCCTGATCCTAGTATTGAGTTTATGGGAAAACATGAAGACGCGAAGCTAGCACAGAGTATGAAGGAATGCTTTGGGCTGATGAAAGGAAAGCGAGGGTATCAAACCTTGACCATTCAACATCAAAACATTCGATTCACCGCAGAACTCTTAGCATGCAAGCTAATGCAGAAGTGCAGACCGAATGAAGTATATGCCCTGATCGTCAGTATTTCTACGAACTATGCCAAAGGCTATAGTTACAAATGGGTAGAGTACATTTCCAAGGAATTCCTTGAAGATGTCTGTGATGCGCAGGAGAAAGGTAGACCCTTTCACTATTCATGGCTGATAGTGCTTATTACATTGGTAGGATGGAAAGAACCTACTGAGGCGCAGTTTGTTGATGTGCCTCTGAACATGCCTGACATAGCAAGGTATGCATCTCTTTGGGTGTCGCAGGACAAAGCATCCCAGTAGATGATGAACTATGTGTTCACCTTCTATGCCATGAACATATCCTATGATATCCTGCAGACGCCACGGCTCAGTAATGAGCTATTTGCTCAGTATGCGGTAGTGGCCAATTTCAAGGCTGACATGCACAATGTCTTCATCCAGGCCCACACAGATAATAAACATGCATGCTGGAAGTTTCCATATGTGGTGACCCAAGAAGACATCCTCGTAGTAGTTCAGTAGTGGCCAGCTGAATGGATAAAGGACGCAGGAACAAATCCCAACATTCCAATCTCTCCAGTCACCAATGTGGGTGCTGGCCCTAGTCAGACACAGCAGAATGACCCACTCGAAGAAAGCGATGAACAAAGTGAGTCGCAGCAGAGTGGAGATGGTGGAGATGATGAAGAAGAGGAATAATTAGTCAATACAATATCAGACCCCAATCGCCTAGATAAGTGCAAGTCGCGAGAGGGAAAGGAAGTTGCTAAGCCTCAGCCCAGGAAGAAAGCTAAGGCATCGAAGGATAAGAATTTCGTTGAAGAGCCTACTTTGATGATTGAGGAGCTTGACCAGGTGTTGACAAAATATACAGAGGCATTAACCAGCTAATGGAAATATTTTACAGCTATGCACCTTGATGTGCTCACTAGCATAGCGCAGGGAGTTGCAGAACTTAAGACGCTAGCAGAAAAATCAGCGACTGGCGCTGCAGCAAGCAGTGTCCCAGTAAGTGCACAGCTAGATACAAGACAGTGGCTAGCCAGAGATAATAGAGGACAAGTGCCAAGCGCAACCCTCATAATAACTGACGCAGCATCTCGCTCGCAGATGAGTATGACAGTTGAGATAAACTATGCCAAGCTGTCTATGTCGGAGTTGCACCTTTGTCAACTGGAAATCATGAAGGATATCCAAGAACGCGATAGCTTCTTGCATAGGCAGTTGGAAAATACCATGAAGCAAAGTAAGAGCCTTGCTGCGTAGTTGAAGGAAGCAAAGTAGAGGAAGAGGGACGTAGAACATAAGCAGGTCACATTGGCGTGAGTATTGGATGAGGTGTGTCGAAGTCTTCCTGACTTCAACATGCAGGCTAAGGAAGAGCTAGAGCAAATAATTACCAAGCTGAAAGACTATGCACAACAGTCTCGCAGTGAAATAGAGAAGCTCAAAGTAGAACATGAGGCTCAAATTGTGGAGCTTCAACTTCGCATCATCCCAGAGAGCCCACTAGAGGTCAGGGAGTAGCGCTGCAGATATATTAAGGCCTCAATGATGAAGATCTCAGATCTTGCAAGCAGCGTAGCAAAACTGCTAGAGGAAACCGTCGACACTTGGGGCAACCTATAGGACAATCCAGAAGTAGAAAAGATGTAAGAAACCATCAAGCAGCGACAGACAGAGCTGGATGTAGTGAAGGCAGAAATTAAGACTCTATCTCCTATGCAGAAGATGCTCAAGGGAAATCAAAGCAAGGAAATCCAGCAAGAAATTGATTCGTGCAGAATGAAAGAAACACTGTTGGAAAATTCTATGCAGCCCCTTGTCAACGAGGCCTTGGAGTTGAGTACTGCTGCGGACATCCAGCTCAAATTTCTAAAGGAGTATGATGCATTTGCATGGGAAAAGGCTAGCAAAGCATCAGCAGGAGCATTGCAAGAGTTGGTGGAGAAGGAACAAGCAACCGACGATATCATGTGCGACCTCAACAAGTAGTTTATTATCTTTTCCAACAAGATTCTCCCACCAGAAAAGCAGCAGAGTGTCCTGGGATAGGACACTGGTGAGTCTTAGGGGCTTGTTGGGGCACGCGCCTTAATAGTCATTAATTTTGGTAACTCCACGGTTTTTGAGCAAAGTGTAGTTGCACGTCAAAATAGTCTTAGGGGTGTCTAGGTTGAGTCAAAGCCCTCTTTTTGTAATTGTCCATAATTTTTGGGTATAATCCCATGATTTTGTAATAGTGCACTTGTATAAATAGACACTCATGTAAAGATGTCAATATTATCTAATGAGATGAGGATCATGTGATGCAAATCTAAGAGCTATTTTTGGGTTTTAAGGTCAAGTCCTAGCTGTGTGCGTTGATGATCTCTGTAGCTGAGTGCGCAGAGGGTTTTTGTAAGAAAGGTTCTGCAGCTAAGTGCACAGTTTTGGGTGATTAAGAGGGTCCGCAGCTGAGTGCATAGATCAGAACTGTGATTTTTGTAAAGAGTTGAATATAAACACAGTTCTGTGGACGTAGCCCCTACACTGGGGTTGAACCATGTTATATCTCGTGTTGTGGTGGTTCTTTTGTGTTGCTTCTGTTATGTTTTTATGCTTTTGATAAGTAGGTGAATGCTAAAGAAATATAACTGTTACATATTAACTTTGCTGTGAATTCCCAGTTATGGGTTAAGCAAGAAACGTCTTTTATCTAACTGCGAAGCTATTTAAGTGAATTTTGAAGCTCTATTTTGTATAAGTATTTGTTGTTAAGGCTAAAGGTACAGTAATATCTCTCTTCTACTTGTAGAAACCTGATTCTGTGGCACCCCATAACTGTTTCAGGTGAGACTGCAACCTATTCACAGGTTGTTGCCAAAAGGGCCAACACTGTGGGTCTTTTTGTTGGTGTGAAGATAATAGTATAAAACTCGGGTCTGCCCTAAGCCCAACAGTTCAAGAACCCCATCCCAGCACCAGATGCCTTCGAATAAGGGAATATGGAAAACATTTCACCAACCATTAAAATTGACATCTCAACCAATTCTGACTCATTGTTGAAGAAATCATGCTGGGGGCATCCTGCTCCCCGAAAGAGGTCGATGCCTACAAAGCTCTCTTCCAAGAATTTTGCGACATCTTTGCCTGGTCTTACACTGAAATGCCCGGCTTAGATCCATCCACCATGGAACACTACATCGACAAATGGCCTGATGTCGCCTCCGTATGCCAAAAGCAACGACCCATTCACCCTTCCAAAGTGGCCGCGGTTAAAGCCGAGATAGAGAAGATGCATACTACCGGCTTCATCTACCCCATTTCGTACACCACTTGGGTTTCTAATTCTATTCCAGTGAATAAAAAATAGGGTACTATTTGCATTTGCATAGACTTCCATGACCTTAATGGGGAATGTCCCAAAGACAACTTCCCCACACCCTTCATCGATTAGATCATCAATGCATGCGCTGGACATGAGGCCTTTTCCTTCATGGATGGTTTTTTCGGATATAACCAAATCCAAATCCAGAAAGAACACCATTATAAGATAGCATTCACAACCCCATGGGGCACATTCGTGTATCGAGTCATGCCCTTTGACCTAAAAAATGCTAGAGCCACCTTCCAGCATGCCATGACATACTGCTTCCACGACCTCGTTCACATTATGCTGGTTCGTTTCGACAACCTCATCACGCAGTCGCAGAAGCAAACACAACACATAGATGACCTGCGACAAGTGTTCTTACGATGTCGCAAGTATGAAATTTGCTTGAACCCTTTCAAGTGTGTTTTCTATGTCCCCACGGGCTATCTACAAGGATTCATCCTATCACACAAAGGAATGATTGCTGATCCCTGGAAAGTCCAAACGAATTTCCCTCTAACATCACCCCTTTGAGTGATAACGTTACAACTTGTATAATAGTCTTTCCATTTTTTGTTTTACACATTTTTCAAAATTGAGTCTTATGTATTGTTTCCTCTCATTGATTCAGATGGAGCACACCTCAAACTGGTGTATGGGATTCACAGATGGAGCAAGCAGATGGTCTTTGAACCTCACCTCGGCTGCATGGGTCATCTACTCCCCATCACACGAGTTGATCTACATTGATGGAATATGCATGGGCACCGCAAATAACAACTAGGCTGAATATGATGTTGTGAATATTCTCTTGGCTGCCGCTCTTCAGTTAGGAAGTCACCATCTCGCTGTCTTCTTAGACTCCCAGTTGCTTGTTTCTCAGTTGAACAATCACTATCGAGTACGTGATCCCTGCCTCTTTAGAAAGTACTTGCACACTAAATAGATGGTTAGAACATTTGAATCCATCACATTCACACATGTTCCCAGAAACCTCAATAGTGTCGTAGATCAAATGGCTAACGATATTCTAAATTGGCACATCCACAACTGCATATAGGAAACATACAACCATAACATCATGCATAATTATGTCTAAAAATGCACACACAGTGTAATAATACATCATATAGGCATTTCCATTCCATAGCATCATAAAAATACTCACATAATAACATCATAAAAGCACATCCACATGCATAAAAAAATATATTTATTTATAAATCAATCAGTCGCATATCCAAAACATGTCCAATAAAAAATGAGAAGCCACATATGCTTTCTCAACAGGATATACATAGTGACACAAAAACTTGTAAGTGCACCAATGCAATAGGGGCAGCACCATCAGCTCCTAACTCAAAGTCACCCGGAACTGATTCGAGACACCTCTCACACCTCCAGGCTCAAATTTATATCTCTTTATAAGACCATCGTCTCATGTTTAATAAATTAATTTTAGGACCATTTCCCACAAGTCACCTCGATTTACGAGCCATGACATGACGATGCGAGTGTCTATGGACATGTACTTGTATCACACTTCCCAATCGCTACTCATGCGAGTTTTCGGGCCACCGTCCATAAGGAATGCTTTTTTTACTTTTATTTTGTATTTTAACACATAGTTGTCTTCTTCATCCACTGCACCTTACACAGAATTCTGGACCATTGTCCACAAAATGATTTACTTTTCTTGTATGTATTTGGCATATAACTACCCCCGGATTTTCACTCACATCGCATGTAGTCAAGTCTGTCCGCTACAACGCACACACATGCTCTCCTGACCTCTGTTCGAGAGCCACCTCGGTTTGTGTGCCTCTGCCGCATCAACTCCCGAGCCTCTGCTACGATCTACCCCACACATGTATTGGTATGTTTGAGAGCCTTCTGCTCCATCCATACTACGTGGATGACCTTTGGACCTCTATCCATCGTCCTGACATGGTGGAACGCCTGTGCCACTACAATCGGTTGACCACACTGGAGTTTCGTTTAAGCTCTTTTCTGACTCCTTAAAACAATGAAAAGATAGTCGAGCATCGCTGCTTCCTTTCCCGCTCGCTAAAGTATATGAAAGGGTGTCTACATTGTCTCGTTTACCTCCTTTTGCGAACCATGTAGACCATCAATTGAAAAGGACCTCCTTGGCACACTCAAGCCAAGACTGTTCCCCTCTGCATACTTTTATGCTTTCTTAGGAAGAGGGGCCACACTTTATGAAAAAGCTCACCACGGGTTGTCGTTAAGCTCTTTTCTAGCCTTCTCATCAAGAAAATATTATCGAGCAAACTTGGTTTCATTCATGCTCATAAAAGTATTTGAATGACCATCCTATCAGTATAGGTTTAACCTTTTCTAACCTGATTGGACTACCAATGGTAAAGAAGTCTCTCATCCCCTACAGGATGGGAGAGCTCTCCTATGTATACTTTTATCCTTTTTCGGGCACAGGAGACTACCAATGAAAAAGAGCCCCCACTGGAGTCTTCTTCATGCTTTCAGACTCTCTAAAATTGAAAGCACCATCGAGCATTTACCTTCTCGGGCTCACCAAAAATCCATGAGATCGTACCACAACTATGTCCCTAGACACCACCCCACAGAAAATAGTTTGGCAACATTCCCATATTGGTTCACCTTTGTTCAGTGTACTCTACAATGTGTCTTCCTTGGACCCCATCAATATCAAAAGTGTCCACCTCCTCCAAGTATTTCCCATCTGTAGTGACATTCCCGGTATTACAGCTATGATCCCATTCCCATGAGTCAATTTCATTTGCTGCGTGGTCCACCCTGCCTTCATACTCTAAACAAAGTAAGTTTGAGTCTACCACACTCCCCTTACCCCTGTTCAATTCTCCCCCCCCATTCAGTGGGTCAGTCTGCAGATTGTCTCACACCTTTTGGTTATCTCCCTAGTGCTCCTGGTCAAGGAAACATCATTGCCTTGAATAGGGGCAAGTCTCCCTCTGTCGATGAAAACACATATATCCAGAGGATAGACCTAGAGGTCCCTATATCCTGGTTTCATTAACCTCATTGATGAGTTCCTCGGACCACTTGAGAGAAGTCCTTAGTGCCTCTCGGGATGGTTGTTTCTCATGTGCTCGACTCCAACTACATCATCGCACCATTGAGATTCATACAGGGTTTGGTCCGCATTGTACTTGGTCGAAGACCCCAGATGTCACCTAACTCTAGCACATTGATGAGTCTATTCGAGGGACCTAAAAAGGTTATGTCCCTTATGATTTATGGTTTGCGTTGGAGACAGTGTTCAGAAGCCCCAGCAATGCTTTGATATACCTTTATGATTGATGCAGCACACTTGTACCATAGAGACTCTGACTCTCAATCAATGAGTTCACATAGCTATGTACCATTCCAGATCCAACAGACTGTCAGTCATGAAGATATAGCATTCCATGAGAATGCCATGGGTCCAATGCACCAGATCAGTATTGTATTCAGCCTCACATTGAGGCAACCATTATTGTATCATCATTTGTATATGATTGGCTCTGGTATTTTAGAGCATAGATCAAATTATTCTTTCGACATTGTCATGAGCATGGGGATGCCCACCTCATCCATATACATGTCACACATTATTTATATCTCACCCATTCATGGGAACCATATTAATACAAAAACCAAAAGCCACCATGCCCCAGCCTCGGAAGCACCACCTCATCGCAGCAAATCCTATGATGTCCGTCGGCCATACGATGAGATCCTGCCCTCACACATTAGGGGGAAATCTGCTAACCCAAAAAATCTCTCACTAATCTCTCCATGACCTACACCACCCAAGGACACCACTTCATGACCCACCATTAGGCCCCCACACCCTAAAAAATGCTTAAGGATGAAGAAAAGGGCTTAAAACCCCCAAAAAGGAGCCTTAAATACTCTCCTAGGAGCTAAAGCCCCCCAAAAGGGGCTAAAACCATAAAAGGAGCTAACATTAGGGTGGAAGGGGCTAAAAGCCCAAAAAAGGGGTTAAATCCTGGACCAAGGGCTTAAAACCCTAAAACCCCAAAAATGATATAAAAGGAGGGTGGGGGGTCACTCTCAAAACACTTCTCCCTTGCATACTATTATGCTGCCCATGGATGCCTTGAGACCCTTTGTCTCTCAAGCCACCCACACTCCCTCTCCTCCATCTCCATTGAGCCATAGCTCCCCCATCCAAGAGAGGTGCTTCTTCAAGCTAGGGCATGGTGGCCCATTCCACCCAAAGAGAAGGTATAGCTTGTTATTTGTTGTATTTGCTTAGTAATTTCTTTGCTTTCTAATCCATGGTTTCATTTGCAGGTTTATTTCCTAACTTGTTTTGCAGGTATTTCGATTTACTGTAACTTAATGATTGTTTGTAGGTTATTGGAAGCGAAACCCTAACCTTTGTTTGCAGAGGGGTTCTCCATACTTCTCTTCCATCTTTGTTTTCATTACTTCTCTTTACATTCTGTTTTTCCTTTCAGTCTTTCCACAAGAAGGAGCCTACCCTTCTATCCTATAGATATAAGGGAGCCATTCTTGCCCCTTTAGCAAAGAGAAATCCCTGCTACAGTCCCCGTAGTTGTGGGGCCTTAGGGTTATTAGACTATCCTAGAGA
Source organism: Pseudotsuga menziesii (assembly GCA_001517045.1). Taxonomy (NCBI): domain Eukaryota; kingdom Viridiplantae; phylum Streptophyta; class Pinopsida; order Pinales; family Pinaceae; genus Pseudotsuga; species Pseudotsuga menziesii. Next base: position 69,779 of record LPNX011029868.1, read on the forward strand.
GGTCGACCCTAGGTTAGTCATTGTAAGTCGGGGCAATAGTACCCACCATTGTGTTAAGGATAACCCTCCTTATTGGTCGGAGGAGGCAAAGTCCCCACAAGTTATGGGGCACTAGGGTTATTAGACACTCCTAGAGATGTCAGCTCTAGTAAGTAATTGTTAAGTGAGGACGACATGTTGGAGTGGGATTCAAGTGAACGAAAGAATATAAATAGAGAGTGAGCCTCTCTATTTAACACACACACACTCACTCATTGGGGCACATGAGTGAGAGAGAAGTTGCTGGGATCAGAGAGAGAGACTACTGCTGTTGGGAGATCATCTTTATGTTTTTGGGTTTTACTTTTGGTGCTGATTCTATCTCTGAGAAAGTTGCAGGGTTTTCTCCTTTATGGTTTCCCCGAGGAAAATTCTTTGTGTCTCTTGTCTCTTGTGTTTATTGCTGTGCATGTTATTCTGTCAGTTAAAGATCCTAATATCATAATTCTAGCTTGAATGATAAAAATCTAACATGGAATATTCATATAAACAACATTGATAATGCCAAAGAAGAAGAAATTGAACAAGTTTGTGATGAAGCTTCAAGTAGTAGTAAAATTGCAAACATCTAGAGCACACTAATAAGGGTTGGAACTCCACAAAGAAATGAACATCTACAAAGATCATCAAGGAAAGTACAAATTCCTATGTTGTATAAGGATTATGCCTTAATTATTCAAGTAACTAATGTAGAACCTTCAAATTTTGAGCTAGTTAAAGACCATAAAGAATGCATTGATTCCATGAAAGAAGAATATGATTCAATAATGAAAAATGAAACATGGGAACTGACAAAAATGTCTTAAAATAAAGTCCTATTGGTTCAAAACGGTTGTTCAAGTCTAAATTTAATGTTGATGGTAGTACATATAAGTACAAATCTAGAAATGTTATTCATAAAAAGAAGGGATATACTATGAAGACACTTTTTCACTTGTACAAAAGATGAATATTATTAAATTAATGATTGCATTGGCTACTATGTATAATTGGAAGCTACACAAGTTGGATGCTAAGTCAAATTTTCTTAATGGAGGATTAAAGGAAGAGGCTTATGTTGTTCAATCATAGGGGTTTGTACAGCAGGGTCAAGAAGACCTTGTTAGTAGGTTAAAGATCACACTTTATGGACTCAAACAGACACACAAGTCTTGGTATGTTAAAATTAATACTTCTTCTTTCAACAATGGTTTTTTTAAGTAAACATGATCCTAATCTATATATCAAGAAGGATGGAAATGGGAATATTGCTTTGATTTATCTATATGTTGATGATCTAATCATAACATAAAGTGCTACTAAATTGATTGAAGTGATTAAAAGACAACTGCAATAGGAATTTGAGATGAAGGAATTTGGTTAGTTGCATTATTATTTAGGCCTTGGGGTATGGAGGGATGATGGTAAGACATTGATCATATAAAGTAAATATACAAAGGAAATAATCAGGAGGTTCAATATGAATGAATGTAAGCTATTGTCTAGTCCATTGGAACATAATGTTAATCTCACCGATGATGATGAAACAAAAGAGCTGAATGGTACCTTTTATCGACAATTGGTGGGAAGTATGAATTATCTTACTACAAAAAGGTTAGATATTGCATATTTAGTTAGCATACTTAGTCAATTCATGTCTAAGTCACATGACAGTCATTAGATAGCAGCAAAGTGAGTTCTTCGATATTTGAAAGGGACTATATATTTTGGTATTAAATATACTAATTATTTGGATGCTGAGTCGATATGTTATTCAGATTCCGACTGGGCAAGAAATCTAGATGATAGAAATTCCACCACTGGATATGCATTTAATATTGGATCTAGGATCATGTCATGGAGTAGAAAGAAGCAACCAACTATTTCCTTGTATTCCATTGAAGCTAAGTAAAAAGAATTATGCAGTGCCACTAGTGAGGTGATTTGGCTAAGGTGAATTCTTAAATATGTGGAAGAAAAGCAAAAAGTATCGACAATTATCAAATGTGATAATCAAAGTTCCATCAAATTGGAAAATAACCTAGTTTATCATTCCATGTCAAAGCATATCAAAATAAGACAAAATTTGTGAGAGAAGATATAATCAAAATAAATTGTTTTGATTTATTGTAATACAAACGAGAATGTGACAAATATCTTCACTAATCCTTTGGGAAAGACTAAATTTGAAATATGTAGAGACAAGCTAGGTGTTGTAAAGAATTCATTTCTCCATTAAGAGGGAGTGTCATAAATAATGTAAACATAAATAATAGCCCATCATTGGAACTGTAATAAGTTATTGTTGGAATTAGGTTTAAGTTGGTTACATGTTGTTTAACTTTTTTAAAAACTAGATCCACGATTTCTGAATCTATGAAGTTGCTCTATTTTCCTATATATACAACTTTTTTTCGAAAGATAAATCATCAGGTGTGATTGAGACAATTTATCTCACATATGAGTGAAGTTTTTTGTGCATATTTTGATTGAGTGGAATCTCATTATGCCTCTCCATTCTCTCCCAACCACTAAGTTGTCTTCATACCAACCAACAAAATAGTAATTCTCACAAATATATAAACTTGAGTATCATTATCTCATCACACACCTGCATACAACTATGCATAAAATTTCTTTGAAAATACCTATGTGTCACTACTCTATAAGGCTACTGATTGAATCATCATTGTATACATAAATATCCATTGTAGATACTCTTGGTTTAGTGTAGAAATGTTGGGCTTAGGGTAGACCTGGGTTTTATACTTTTGTCTTCGCACCAACAAAAGACCCATAGTGTTGGCCCTTTTGGCAACAACCTAAGAACAGGTTGCAGTCTCACCTGAAACAGCTATGGGGTGCCGCAGAATCAGGTTTCTGCAAGCAGAAGAGGGATATTACTATACCCTTAACCTTTTAACAAATAATAATCATACAATACAGATCTTCGACATTCACTTATATAGCTTCGCAGCTAGATAAACAAACAGTGTCTTGCTTAACCCTTAACTGGGAATTCACAGCAAAGTTAGTATTTAGCAGTGATCTTACTTATCAGTTATCTACTTATCAATGCATAAAAGAACATAACAGAGACAACAAAAAAGAACCACAACACAAGGTATAATGTGGTTCAACCCTAGTTTAGGGGCTACGTCCACAGAACTGTGTTTTATTCAACTCTTTACAAAAACCACAGTTCTGATCTGTGCACTCAGCTGTAGATCCCTTCAATTCCTCAAGCTATGCACTTAGTTGCAGATCTCTGCACACATAGCTGCAGATCTTCTTAATCACCCAAAAACCCTCTGCACACACAGCTGCATAGGTCGTCCATGCACACAACTGGGACTTAACCTTTCTTACAAAACTAGCCTTAGCTTCGCATCAAATCATCTTACATTAAAAGCCTAACCTGACTCTTTTACAAAAGTGCTTATTTATACAAGTGCACTTATTACAAAACCATGGGCTTAAACCATGGGCACCCCGAACCCTAAACCCTGGACTTAAACCATGGGTTAATTACAAAAAGAGGGCTTTGACTCAACCCTGACACCCCTAAGACTATTTTGAGTCACAACTCCGCTTACAAGCTTCCACAAAAACCGCGGAGTTACCAAAATTAAGGACCGTTAAGGTGCACGCCCCAACAAGAAACCTCATCATTATACACATAATTCTTCTCACAAAATATATTTCATTGGGATTGAGTAAATACAATGTCTTCAAAAAAATTGTGCAACACCAAATATTTGATTCATATGTATGGATTGGGAGACATACCCATTTTGGATAATTGACGAAGTTGGAAAAAGGGGAATCCATATGATGTGGAATCCTCTTCTGTAAACGAGACTTTGATATGAATAACACTACCAATGGATTGTATTAGATGAACCATTATGTGGATTAATGGATGAGCTAGCCACAATTTTCTCTTTAGAGGATAAGAAAACTGACCTATGGTATGCTTTGAAAGATCGAAATTTCAATATTTTTATTAAATGGAAAAGATGGAAAAAACATTTCCAAGACACTTGAAAAAAAAATCATCAAGAAATGTTTCCCTTGGGAAGTTTGAAGAGAGGTAATTATTTATAAGTTATTTTTACCAAATGTATAAATTCTCTTGAGAAAGGCATATTCATAGTTTTGGAAGGATTTTTATTAAAGAAAATAGTTTTTTATATATTTGTGAGAGGAAAAATGTTTTTTTCTTTATGAGCTCCCTTTATGTCCAAGACGATGACTACATGAGTAATGGAAACATTGATACTTTTTTTTTTCAGGAAGAAAAAAGCATGTCCTTGTTATTCTTATTAAGAATCAAAGGGCATCAATAGCACCATCCCAGAAAGGGTTACATCATGGAGTGAATACAACTCATATGGAAAAAAGTCACATCCAATTGTAGCTGGGGGAAAAGGCATACAATAGAGTGAAGGTTCCCTTCAGTAATCTGTCTCATCATGGAGGGGATCAATCTCATCATACCCCATCTACCATGAACCAAAGGGGTTAGATCAGCAATCTAAAATATGTCTCTCAATGAGCAGCAAAACATACAATCAAATAGATGAGTAATCTCCCCAGAGCAAGACTCAAATGAGCTGAAAGGTATCATATGTGACCAAATGGTCAACCATAAATTTAGAGAAACAACCAAAACTTGGAGACAATGAGAGAGCAGTTTTAGAGAGATGATTTGTAATCCGATTGTGTTCACGGTAGATGTGGCTGAATGAAAGATCCTGAAAGCTAGAAATTAGATTTTGTGTTTCTCGACACCAGTGAAAGAGTTCTGGAGGGGAGAGAATAGTATATCCCTTTTCCCAATTAATGATGACTTGTGAGTCATCAAATACGTGGGATAAGGGGATCCCCATCATCTGGGATGAGAGTAGAAGAGCCCATAGGCCAAGTAATTCTGCTTTAGTATTGGAGCCATATCCAACCCCTAGCGCAAACTCGAAATTGTGTGACTCATTCAAGTACAAACTGTATCCAACACCGACTACTTTTGAGGTGGAGGGACCATCAAAAAATCGACATGGGTAAGTCAAACTAGAAGGAAGCCCAATCTTCCTGACTTTTTTAACTTTGACAAACTGAGAGGAATACATTTGTGTAGAATACATGATTTGGTGTATGATGCTGAGAACAGTCTTCCTTTTCCCTTCAAATATGGCAAGGTTTCGAGCTTTCCATATGACCCACATCATATGGAGTGGGATATAGCTAAGAGCTGAGTGCCTTGGGAATATTACAGCCCAATTTTCCACAAATATAGCAATTGTGTTTACGTGAGGAGGAAGAGGCAGCTGATACTGATCACATATGAGATCAAGTACACTCTTGCATACCTTGCAATGTGAGAATAAATGAATGACAGACTCCTCATCAGAGTAGCATAGAGCACAAATACCTGGACTAGACCGCCCCTATTTTTGAAGGTTATCCCAGGGAAGGATTTTGTTCCTTATTACCAGCCACATAAAGCATCCAATTTTGCATGAAAGAGCACAGGACCAAATAATGTGTGGAACTGATTGCCAATAGATGGGGAAGAATATTTAACAATGCAATCGTATACATGATTAGCCGACATAGTGCCATCCTTTTTGTTAAATTCCTAGACAAGAGAATCGGATTGATATGTGAGTCGAATACCACTAAGAACTAGATCCCTTGTGTATGAGTTCCAAGCTTCTTTCCAAATCCCACCCAAACACAACTCCTCGACCGTGTACCAGCATTGTTGAGAATTTGGTAAAGTGTTGTGAGCCCGTGAGAGAGTTTTGATGTCCAATTCCTCTAGATAGGATCTCAGCTCCTCTGGGAGGTGGTTTGAGGAAGGAACACCAATAACAGGGTCAATACCAATCCATATATCAACACCATTACCCAACTGCCAAGCAAGATAGCTTCCTAGCTAGGGGAGAGTCTGTAAAAAAACCATCCAAATAGAAGAAACCCCACGAGTACAGAAACTCTTACCGTTGAGCCATGATACCACCGAGAGTTGTTTCATGTATTTAGTGGAGAGTACACAATGCCACAGCCCATCATTGAAAAGAACCCTCCAAATATTTTTAAGGCGAAGAGCAATGCTGAACCAGTGAAGATTTTTTATCCCCCATCCCTCATACTCCTTAGGCCATGAGAGATTCTGCCAGCTTACCAGATGATATCTTCGATTATTTTTAGTGGATCCCCATAAGAAAGCAATGGTGATGTTCCTAAGCTTGTGTAGGATAGATGCCGAGATGGGAGGCAATCCCAACCAATAAACCAAAATACTAGAAAGCACAGACTGGACAATAATTATACAACCACCCAAAGAGAGTATCTTGTGAGTCCAAAGACAAATCTTCTTTTCATATTTATGTACTAACCAATTCCAATAAATGGTCCTATAGCCAAGAGGTTTAATGTAGAATCCAAGGTACTTAAAACCAGTAAAAATCAACGACATCTGATAAGGGAGGACCCTGGCGATTTCCAAGTAGTTGACAACATCGATATTATTATACAGGAAGCAAGAATTTTCAAGGCTTATACACATTCTAGAGACCTTGCAGAAGGTTTCAAGAATAACATCAAATGCAGCCCATTCTTGTAGTGTGCCTGTTCCCATAAGGATCACATCGTCCATGAAAATAAGATGGGTAAGAGCAAGGGAGGAAGAGATCTGGATGCCGCGTATAAGACCATGGTTTCATGCATCAGAGATTAATATGCTGAGACCTTCTATGACCAGGATGAAGAGTAATGGAGAAAGAGGGAATCCTTTTTGAATGCCCAGAGTAGCAGAAAAAAACTTCGAGGGAGTCCCATTAATCAAAACAACAAATGTTGCAAAGGCGAGGCAGCCAAGAATCCAATTTACAGTCTGGAGAGGAGCCCCTATTTGGATCAATATGAGATGGATGAAGATCTAGTTAACATGGTAAAAGGATTTAATCAAGTCCAGTTTAAGGATGAAGGCACATATATTTTTAGTTTTAATGGAGTGGAGAGTCTCCTGAACAATACCAATTGGCTCAATGATCTGACGGTTTGTAAGGAACCCAAATTGTTCTTGTGAGATACCAGAGTCCAAAAAGGGTTTAATTCTGACTGCAATGACCTTAGAGATCAATTTGTATATTATATTGCACAAAGAGATGGGCCTATAATCAGCAAAGGTAATAGGCTTATCTTTTTTGGGTATTAGAGCTAGGAAGGTCAAGTTCAGTGAGGAAGGGATAATACCTGAGACCCTGGTAGAATCAACAGTAGACAATAATTCATGACCCATGAGTTCAAAAAAGTGTAGATAGAACTCTATAGGCCATCCATTTGGGCTAGGGCTTCGATCTTTCTTAAATTATTTTAGAGGAGAATTAATTTTCCCAAGAGAAACAGGACAGGTAAGGTCAGATGCATTCTCCTCTGGAATCATCCTAGGATAAAGCATAACAATCTTGAGTTGTAGTAGAAAAGTGACTCCATCATCCTTGAAATTTTTTGCAAAATGTGACTGACCCAGATCTTTGAGTGCAACCTCATCCTCAAAGTTGTTACCTTCCTCATCAGCCAAAGACCAAATCATGTTTTGATTTCTCCTACCAAAAGGCAGCATGTGGAAATATCTGGTGTTCGAATCACCCTGAAGGGCCCACTTTGTTTTGCTTTTCAATTGCCAAGTCAAAATATAATGATCAAGAATCAGCTTCCTTTCAGTCCTAAGGAGGGTCAATTGTGCCATATCCTCATTAGCGAGGATACTATTGGACGAGCCAGAGAACAAAGATGTAATGGATTGATCAAGATTATAGAAATTAGAATCAATCCGTGCCTGTTTATCCTTGATCCATACCTTGGATTTGTGTTTAAGGATACATAGCTTATGGTAGAGGGAGTCAAGACCATGTGCATAGTCACCCTGGGGCAGAAGAGGCCACCACTTCATCAACCATTTAGAGAAAGCTGGATCATTGAGCCACGAGCGATTAAACTTGAATGGATAGCTGTAGGAAGCCCTCTGCTTGTTCCATTCTAAGCATATAGGGTAGTGGTCAGATATGTCAACATACTGATTCCACACCTTTTGGATCCCCAGATAAGGAATCATGGATGCAGAGATTAAAAATCAATCTAATATTTTACTAATACCCTTAGCACTAGCACAACCATTACGCCAAGTTGGTCCAGCATACAGAGGAGTCAGGTCCACAAGACCCACCGAATAAAAAAGGGATAAGAAATGTCTAGTGAGGGGGTCATGGGAAGCATTTTTTCCCCAAATCTTTGAAGAGTTCAGTGTGAGGTTAAGGTCCCCTCCCATAACAAGATTTGGGGTGTTAAGAATGCCCCCTTTGAGCACCTTTTCCCAGAAGAGTTCACAGTCTCTGTAGGGGCCGTAAACATTAGGGATAGCAATGGGAGAGGACAATCCACAGAAAGAGGCCTGAACCAGAAGGCCTACATAATTCTGAAAGGAATGGCACTTTACCTTATGTGGGTGCCAGGCTATGAGGAGACCTCTTGAGAGGCTTAACGCACTGATAGCACAAAATTCCCAAGAAGGGAGAAGTCTGGAGAAGGCTAGTAACGCAGGGGAGGAACTACACATGGTTTCCTGAAGGAGAATCATATCCGGTCTAAGTGACTGGAAGAGAGCATGGAGGTTATGTATTTTGGCCTTACCTCCAAGACCCCTGACATTGAGGGATAAAAGCTTCATCAAGGATCATTCTTGAGGGGAGGAAATCCTCTAAGTCCTCGAGAAGGCAGGTCACGTTCCGCATCCTTAATGTGGATAGAAAGAGGAATATAGGGAGGAGAAGTAGAGGAAAGGTCCACCTTCGGCTTGTCCTTTTTTTTTTTTTTTTTTAAAATTTCCGGACCGTTAAATTGGAAAAACGAATGGAATTAAGGTGAAGTGTGGAAGGTGAAGTAGGGGTAGTAGCCATGAAAATGGAAAGTGATTTTTTAAGGGAGGGGTCAGAGAAATATGGGGATTAGGTAGGGCTGTTGGAGGATGGAGGAAACGTCAGAGGCATTCGAGGGTGAGAGAGAGGTGGGAAATCAACAAGTGAAGTTAATGATGGCATAGTCAGTTCAGTTGTGTGGTGCGAGGAAGGGGATGGAAAATAGTTATGTGTAAGAACCAGGGCATTATGGGGAGGCGAGTCCTTCGTAGCCAGAGAAGACCTGCAATCTATGTGAGGGCTCAACACAGGAAGAATGGAGTCACCGGGAGGTGCCTGATTTGGGACCAGCTCATGCAGCAAAGACAAAGAATCAGTAGAGGGATTGGGGGCAAGGGAGGAATCAGGTAGAGGGCCTTTAGAATGTGACAAAATCAAATCGTTGATGCCATCCAAAAATGTGTCAGAGATAACTTCAGAAGGAGAGTGTGAATTAGTGTAAGTACCTGGAATATGATCATGAACAGTGGGATTGACCAATTTGGTAGCAGTCAGAGAGACATCCGAGCTAGAATCAGCATCTCCAAATCGAAGAGTGGGACATGCATGCCAAAGATGACTAGTTTCGTGATAGCTGCTGCATCAAAATGGCATGTGGAGGTAGTCGAGCCTTTGGACCAAGAGGCGTTTGTCACAGAGAATTTCTACTTCCGTAGGTAAATCAAGTGAGATGTCCAAATCGACAAGAACTCAAGCAATCCTCTTGTCATATACGAGATGAAATTCAGCCTCGACAACAATGAACCTGCCTATGGTATTAGCAATTCCTTTCAGTACATGTCTGTTCCAAAGAGGGAATGGTAAGTGTGGCAACAACATCCATAGGTGGTGCTTCGTGATTCTTTCCCGAAGAGGATCAAATCATGAAAGCAAACAACCAAGGACTAGGGATCCCACCCCGATGCACCAAATACCCTCGAGGATGTGGGTGCAGTGCTCCTCCTCCAAAAAAATGAAAACAATCCACCCGTTAGATAACAAGATGATAGTGTGGATATAATTGAAGAGGGGATTCCAGTGATCCATAGCCCACTCCACCCATGCCAACTTACCCATTCGATAGTACTCCAGTCACCCGATGAGTTCACGGGAGCAGAGAGAGGAAACTATGTCCATGAAGATGTCATGGCTGAGGACATAGAGAAAGCGTCCCTCTTGGGATTTTATACTCTTGCTATTCCTCTTGTGATGGAAGCGGGTGGGAGAAACCAGCTCAGCCATGAGGAAAGACCCCCAAGGTCAGCGACAAAATGAGTGGGACAGATAACCCAACCCCGAGACATAGTCATGTAGTCAAGGTAATCAAAATACACTGGAATGAAAATATGACCAGACCACAGAGCCTTGCACAATGAGGGGGAATCCCAGACACAGTCGATCCTGAAACAACCCACGACCTCAAGATAGAAATGACAAATAATCCCCAGGAATCCGACAGAGAGACAGGAATACCGTAGAGACAAAAAATAAACCTCGTTCCCCCAAGACCAAACAAAGGAAAATGGAATTCAACCCATGAATCCCAGAGGCAAAATAAGAAGTAACCCTAACCCAAAAAAAAGAGTTGTCAAAGCCAAAAACACCATAAGGAAATTCTCGTGCCCTTGAGACCAACAGAGATCTGGAAGTCAACCCACTAGACCCTGAGCCATAAAAGAAGATACACTAACCCCAAAGAAGAAACCCTAACCTGGAAGTCAACCCATGAACCCTAACCAGCAAGTAGTGGAAGGATGAGCCTCAGAAACCAGCAGAACATTTGAGAAACCCGAGGATAGGCCACAAAAGAAGAGCCTTGAGACAGGAGAGGCGACAAAATAAAAACTACAGGTAAAAACCCAAAACCCCCAAGTATGACTATGGTTAATAGAGGTCAACCTAGAATGTGCAGATAGGGATAGACACCATAGACATCAAATTTACAACAGATAAGCCCATGCAAAGGTGGTGAACCCTAAAAAATCCAAATTCTGTGTAGGCAGCCGAAAAAAGTGATAATACTTCCCACTTGTTTTTATTCTTGGTTGGTACTAGTCCCCCAGTGAAGGGGAGGGAATCCAATAGTGCTGCCCATAGGAAAAACCCACCCTGTAAACCACAAAACCCAGTAAATAACCAGCCTACAAGGATTGGAGATGAGGAAAGACCAGCCCCATGAGCTAAAGGATGAAGAACAAGCCCGGGAGCATCGGTAACCCGCAGTGACCAACACAAGATCAAGGAAAGGAACCGCCATGAGAGGCCTGTAGTGCCGCATCAACCTAGCACCATTCTCCTCTGATAATTTCCATCCTCGTATCCCCTATCAATCGAAATGTTGATACTTGTAGAAAGGGTGGTGGAACTTGCAAAGAAAATTGCCTTGTTAGCCGATAAGTTTGATAATATATTTGTTAGTAAGCCATATCCTCAATTTGTAAAATTTGAGGTGATCATTTAAGATGGATCCCATAATATAGAAGCTCTCAATAGATGGATTCTTGACATGGACACTTGGTTCGACTATAATTTGATCCTCGACAATGACAATATTCCATTCACCAAGTTGAAACTCATAGGGCTCGCCAAAATTTTAATTGTAGAATGTGTGGCTAATCAAAATCCAATCACCACTTGGATTGTGCTTGTGGAAGCCCTTAGTATCATGTTCTACCCTTCTAATTACAAACAATATATGAACATGAAGTGGCTTCACTCACGTAAAAAATTCAACATATTGATGCAAGAATACATGCATAAATTCAATTGGTTGTGAATTCTTCTTAGGGTTAATGAGCTAGTTAAAAACCTTTTCCTTAAAATTAAAAGTGGATTGGATGAACAATAATGATAGTTGAAGTACACAGATATCACCACACTCAATGTTGCATACATAATTTACTAAAGAGAATATAACAATGAAGGTTTAGCATACTACACGAACATTGGATATCGTTGTGGGGAGAAGTTCATTTACAAACTCTTGACTATATCAAGGTGCAATTCAGAGGAGCACAATGTCAAGAGTATGGCCAAATAGTAGAGGACTTGTAGCACCCTTCAAGGTCCCAACCCTTTAATGGGTGCTATTGTTTACAAATTATATTTATAATTCCCATTCATATTAATTAATTGCAATACAGAATTAGAGCACTAAAAACAACATGCAAATTTTTATTTTTGCAAGTGGTAATGTAATTTAGTCCAAGAAATAAATCCTCTGATGTGGCTATAAAAAATAATCTACAACAACTAATATGAAGCTATTAAGATAAAATTGAAACAATAAATTTAAAATATTAGTTGAACATATTACTAATCATATTTTCAATGGTTTATTTATAATTTTAAGTGTTAAAATTCATGGTTTAACAAAATGGCAAATACCTCCAATTCTATTTGATTTAGCTTGCTGAAGTGCAGTCCAATCCCTTCAAATTTCCACTTTCCCAAACTAGATTTAATATTCCTAGCCAAACTATAAGCTTATCTAGTGATCTAGCTCCTAAAAACCTTTGGGGCTTCATAGCCCTTTGCGCAAGTGCTCCAAGAACAACAACAATCAACCTGGAGTCTTGAAGAAGCTATCTAATACAAATTCCAAACTTAACACAATAGTTAATATAGTAGTTTAATTTCCTTCACAATTTTAGAACATTTTTCCTCCTAAACTTTATTAACCCCCTATTCCTTGCCTTTCCCCTTCTTATGACTCTTCAACTACTCTTGATATGTAAATGAGGGACTTATATCCCACCGATTTCAACAACACAGATACTATTATATAATTTGACTACTGAACCAATATCTATATTTTGGCTATAGAGTCACTCAAGATGTAGAATCTAAAGAGTAAAGTTGAAGATCAGAAAGGTGAAAATGGGGATTTGTATAAGGGATTAAAAATGATCATTAATTAACCAATCTAATAAAAATGAACGAAGGTTAAAGAAATAGAAATGTAATGCCTACTTGGGTCGGATTTGGGAAAGAAGGACATGCGATGGAATGCCATGAATCTTTCCTTAAAGGAAAAGTAAATAGCTAAGCAGATCTTAACTATTGCATGTGCAGTAAACCACTAAATCTAGACTGAAATAAACTAAAACAAACAACCAGATGGTCATGAATACAAAGTGCATTGTATGCTAGCAAAGTGTTGCACTATATGCACCAAAAATCCCCAAGGTAATCTTAGGTGAGTATATAGCAACATAAATGGCTCCTTGCAAATGTTTAGTCAAATTAGGTATCCATGTGCAAATGAATCCCTGCAAAAATGAGGAAAGGGAAAACCCCCTAAAAGAGGATATAACAGAGAATACTAGGTATCCTACTCAAGGTACCCATGTTTCATTATAATAAATATTATTTTGATGTCCTAGACAATTCAACCCTGTTAGTTAGACAAGTTGGCCCTGCTAGGTTTAGGTCAAGTCAAGAGTAAAATATAAATAGGGAGGAACCCCCTTCATTTGCACACACTTCGCTTAAGCAAGTTTGCAAGAGAGAGAAATAAAAGTGTGCCAGAAAGAAAGAGGGGAAGTTGTCTTGAGGTTTTATAGTGTTCTGGTTGAGTTCTATATTGAGGAAGTTTTGTGGGGTTTTATCCCTTATGGTTTCCCCGAGGAAAATATTTGTGTTCTTTGTGTTACTGTGCTTGTTGTTCTCTAGGGATCCTACTATTGTAAATTTTTGAGAATATCATCTAAGCAATTAATAAAACTTAACATGGTATTAGATCCACCCTAAAAGGAGACACTACACAACTAGGGTTTGTTATTTTGAAAAAATCCCTCGACATATCAACCAGAAAATAGGGCTCACTCAACTCGTCCCAAGAGAGCGCATATTTCTGTGAAAACAAAACTAAATTTTGAGAAGTTTCAATTTTGGACTAGACACTCCTACCGGGAAGAACTAGGGCTTCGGTTTTCTTGAGAATCCATCATCAATCCTAGAAAAATCAAGATATAGTATAGATTGCCTTGAGAAGGTGCATATTTTCCATCACTCATCCCTACTAGTGATCTCTACTAGAAAATTAGGGTTTCTCCATCAAACCCTAGGTCGTCGCAAAGAAGGTAAGCCTGAAGTAGTATTCATCAAGTAAGTATTACTTCTTCTGATTCCATTTGAAGTTCTCATTTCGTTAAAAGATGACAAAATTACCAAGATATATGAGAAGCTTGAGGGTGCTAAAGACTTCAAAGCATGGAAGTATCCGATCATGCTCATCCTGGAAGAAAATGATCTAGAAGGATTTAAAAAGGAGGAAGTTGCAGAACTAGAAGGAGATGAATCTAAGGCCAAATACAAGAAGGACATGATCAAGGCTATGAGGATCATAGCCAATTCCATCAAAGATAACTTGATTCCTCAAGTATCTTCAAGGAGGACACCAAAGGAAATGTTTGATTCTCTATCCATTTTATTTGAAGGATGAAATATTAATAGAAAGATGACCTTGAGGAATCACCTCAAAAGTGTAAAGGCTCAAAAGTAAGAAACCATGCAATCATACTTCACAAGAGTATCTCAAATCAAGGAGCAGTTGGAAGCTATTGGTGATATTGTTGAAGAAGCATAAATTGTAATGACCACCTTGAATGGTATTCCAAGAGATTGGGAATTCTTTATTCCAGGAATCTGTTCAAGAAGAAGGCTGACTAAGTTTCAAAATTTATGGGAAGAATGTGTTAAATAAGAATAAAGAATAGAATCCATAGAAATGAAGCTAAATAAAAATGAGGATCAAGATTTGGCGGCCATACCAAAGGAAAGAACAAGAGGAAGAGTTATGAATATCCTCCCTAAAAAGCTCAAGGGTTTAAGAAGTCCAAGAAATACTTCTCAAATGATCAATGCTTCACTTGTCACAAGATGGGACATATTGCTATAAATTTTCCCATGAAGGAAGAACAAGTAAAGAAGAAGAACAAAATATTCCAAGCCCATGCTTCCGAAGACAATGACCAAGAAGATGAGGAAAGAACTAAGGAAACTGAATATTCCTGTGAAGAATATGTCTTGATCTCTACACTCACAGGTTCAGTCTCAGTAGGGAATGATACCTCACTAGTAGATAGTGGTGCCTCGAGGCACATGACATGTTACAAGGACTCACTATCATGTCTTGTACAAAAGGATTCCCCACACAAGGTGATGCTTGGAGATGATTATCAATATACCTTCAAAGGAATGGGAGAAGCCTCCTATAAGTTGGAATCTGGAAATTCCATGAAGATGAAGGATGTCCTGTATGTCCCAAAATTAAAGAAGAATCTCCTTTCTATCTCAGCCTTAGATAAGAAAAGTTTCACTGTTGCTTTTGTAGATGGTGAGGTCCTCACATGGACAAAAGAAAAAACTATAGATGATGAAGTAGTGATTGAATTTGAAGAAGGAGGACTCTACAGATTAAAGGGGCATGTATATTCAACATTGATGACTAGTACCATAAGCCCATGTGAGCTATGGCATAGAAGACTTGCTCATGTACATTAAAAAGAATTTCCAATTGTGAGCAAGGTTGTGACAGATTTACCATAGATTCAGATAAATCATGAAGAGGTGTGCAAAGGATGTGCACAAGGAAATAATACTAAGAACCCTTATCCAAATAGTGACAACAAAGAAAAAGGGATCTTAGACATTATTCATTCAGATGTATGCGGGCCCGCAAAACTTGGATCTATTTCTCGAAAAAAAGGATGAAGTGTTTGAAAAGTTCAAAGATTTTAAGGATCTTGTAGAAAATTTCTCTGAAAAGAGGATCAAGATCTTAATATTAGATAATAAAGGAGAATTCACATCAAGTGAAATCAATGAATACTACAAAGAAGTTGGGATTAAGAGGTAGATCCCCTTTCCCTATAATCCACAACAAAACGATGTGGAAGAAAGAAAGAATATATCTATCATGGAAGCTGTAAAAGCTATGATCCATGATTAAGATATACCTATGTACCTATGGGAAGAAGCAACCAGAACAATAGTATATGTACATAATAGAATATCCCACAATACCCTTGGGAATAAGACTCCATAAGAGACGTTTACCAGAGAAAATCCTGAAGTCAGTCACCTAAAAATATTTGGTTGTTCGATATACATACACATTGCCAAGGAGAAAAGATCAAATCTATACCCTTCAGGAAAGAAGGGATTGTTTGTAGGATATAGTGAGAAATCAAAAGCTTACCAAATTTATATCCTAGGATATCCTCAAATTGAACTAAGTAGAGATGTTACTTTTGACAAAGATACAACTTTCATAAAATCAAGGAAAGACAAGGAAGACAAAGAGGAGCATGAAACTCCTAGAGCTGCAGAAGGTTCTAAACCAGTCGGAAATGAAGAGGAAGAACATATGCTTGAGGATCATGACATAACAGAACCTCAAAGAACTGAAAAAATTTCCCAGTGAAAGAATCTCATGCAAAAGAAGTCTTTCCTAGGCTCCAGAAGTAATTGAATAAGTAGTAAAATAGAAGGAATGGGTAGATTCCATGGTCAAGGAATACCAATCCATTATAAAGAACGATGTATGGGAAATAGTACCAAGACCAAAGAACAAGTCAGTGGTATCCTCGAAATGGGTCTACAAGACAAAGCATTCAAGAGATGATAGTATAGAGAAGTACAAGGAAATATTCATAGCTTACGGATTATCCCAGAAGGAAGGACTTGACTATGAGGAGACCTTTGCACCAGTAGCTAGGTACACCTAAATTAGAACCATTCTTGACTTGGCATTCAAAATGAAGTGGAATTTACACTAGATGGATGTAAAGACAACCTTCCTAAATGGATTGATTGAAGAAGAAGTATATATCGAACAACTGTAAGGTTTTGAGAAAAATAATCAGAAAAATCATGTATGCATAGTCAAGAAGGAATTGAATGGGTTAAAGCAAGAACCTAGAGCATGGTATGGAAGAATGAATGGATTCCTGATGAGTTTGGGCTTTACCAAGAGTAAAGCAGATTCCAACCTCTACTAGAAAGTTGAGGGTGATGGAATTATGATATTACTACTATATGTAGATGATCTATTCTTGACACGTGAAGATAATCCCATCAACGAATGTAAGAAGAAGCTCGCTGTAGAAATTTAGATGAAAGACCTTGGAATGATGCACTATCTAGATGTGATTTTCCTAACCGAAGAAAAATATACGATAGAAATACTGAAGAGATTTGGGATGATGGATTGCAAGGCTATGACTACTCCGATGACAACAAATTTGAATCTATTGAATGATGAATCTTTGGAAACAATAGATGCCACCTTATACAGACAATTTATTGGTTCTCTAATGTACTTAAATAATACAAGACCAGATATATGTTTTGTTGTAAACACTCTAAGTCAATATATGGTGAATCCCAAACATATTCACCTAGTAGGAGCAAAACATGTGATGAGGTGCCTAAATGGGACTTTAGACTATGGTCTCAGATATGCATCAAATGGAGAGAATAGATTACATTACATATTTAGATTGGGTAGGAAGTGCCGAAGATATAAATAACACTTCAGGACATTGTTTTAGTTTGGGATCATGCATGATCTCATGGTTCAGTAGAAAGCAGTATAGTATTGCACTTAGTATGGCAAAAGCTAAATACATTGCAACATGCTCAACTTGTAACAAAGTAGTATGGATTCACAAGATGTTGAAAATATTATTTGATGTAGAGATATATGTGACTGATATCCATTGCGATAATTAGAGTTGTATTAAGATGACATAAAACCTAGTGTTTCATGATAAGTCAAAACATATCGAAGTTAGATATCATTACATCTGGGATATGGTACTGAAGGGAGCTATAAAGCTCAATTATGTTCATATAGAGGAACAAGTGGCATATATATTAGAGGAAATTTGGGATCTAAAATGGGCCTCCTAAGGAAAATAATAAAATAATAGTTAAAATAATAAAATAATACTTATTAATTTTGGAGGAAGAATGAAAAAAACTACTTTTTGTGTTTGTATTTTCAACATATCTCCCTATGTATTTAGTCAAATTCTGAGCGGGAGAGCTCATTGGATGCGGAATTTGATTCTCCATCCAACGAGTACCCACACTGCATACTTTTGACGGACCCTGCTTCCCCAAAAATAAGAAATACCTAAAAAAATGTGATGATGATGTCATCATCACATTTTTTCAGGTATTTCTTGTTTTTGGGGTAGCGGGGTCCATCAAAAGTATGCAGTGTGGGTACTCGTTGGATGCGGAATCAAATTCCGCATCCAACGATCTCTCCCGCTTGAAATTTGAGTAAAAAGACATGGAGATATGTCGAAAATACGAACAAAAAAAGTAGTTTTATTTTATGATAAATATGTCAATTCAACCATTATGGTTGACTCATTTTATTGAAATTCTATTGGTTCTTGAATTCGAACTCACAAAATTTGTTGTTGGCACGTTTTCTTATAAGGCCCATTTTAGACCCCAAATTTCCTCTAATAGTTGAATAAGCCTCTGTCTCACGTAAAGGTTGAATACTTTCAAGAAAAACTTGGCGTAGTTTGAAAGGACATCCCTTAAAAGAGGAAGTGAAGAAGATGGTAGAGGGTTGTAGTGGTTTGGTAGCTCAACCTAGAGTAGGGTAAGTCTGGCTAGGCTTGTTGGCCGGAAATGGTTAGCAAGTTAGATGAGGCCCATTGATCCTAGGGGGATTAGTATATCTGGCTAGTCCCATTTAGCCCAAAAGGGTTAGTAACCCAAACAAGGATTTTGATCCCCCTGGAGATCCATCTGTCTGACTAGGCTTGTTGACTTGAAAGGGTTAGTAAGTTTGAAAAATTTCTCAGATGAATCTACCAGAGAACCCATCGAGGTACTTCTCCAAGATGGTTAATGGGAAAGAGGTAGTATCAGTATTCCTATACCGATGTGGAAGGTTCAATATTCTCATATTGAAGTTTAGTATTTTTGATACTGATGTTGTTGTGATGTTGATGAGACAAGTTTCAATATTTATATACCGATGATGATGATGTTCCATAATCTCTATGTTGATAATGCATATGGTGATCTAACAATTATTGATGATGTTGCTTTAGAACTAATACGCTAATGATGTTGTTGTTGTATTTGCATATTGATGTTGCAGATGATGTTCTAGTATTTAGAAACTGATGTTGCAGCTGATGATTCAGTATTTACATATTGATGTTGCAGATGATGATTTAGTATTTACATACTGATGCTACAGATTATTATCCAGTATGTTAGCACTATATTTGAAAATTTTGTGGAAGCACTCTTTGGATTAATGGGTTAGCATGACCTTTAATCATGGGTCGTCGGATGAAGAGAGGGATTTGATCTACGATGGTGGATCGTTCCGCTGTTTGAAACATGGGGGGGGGGGGGATTAAAATGTTCTCATTAGTGGAATGGTGGTAAAGGGTGTCAAATATCGATGGGTCATATTTAAGAGGTTGTAGATCAGTGGTGGAAAGGAATTTCGCAGATTAGAGATGCGAGGAATAAACTAAGTTTTCGGATTTGTGGAATCCGTTAAAATGGTGCAAATTTTAAGGGTTGAGATGGATACAAGGTAAGATCAACGACACTGAAGCATTCTGTATATTAGACATTCTTGGAAAAAGGAAGTTTTTTGATTTGCGGAATTGATTAACTGGTGGAAATATTGGGCGGAGATAGATCTACGGTCAGAAACAATTCCATAGGTTGAACTGGCGCAGAGTTCAACATTGAAATCCATGGAAAGTGGTAGGGGCCACGTTGATCAATGGTTGTGGTTGTGGTCGGGTTTTTATCAATGGATAAGGTGCATTCTGCAAATCAAATTTTCTTGATTGATCAGGTTCAAAATGACTATTGGAATGTTAAAGCTTTCCACAGTTTGATGATTCTGATGAAGGTAGATCGCAGATCAATGGTTGATATTGATTCCACCAAATCAAGTTGTGTAGGATGATAATTTTGAGTCTCGGTATTGATATATTGCACATGAACAACTTATATTTCAAAGAAAAATAAATCTATGGTATAGATTACGGGAGATGCACAATGGTTATGAAACATAAAAAATATAAAAACATCTACGTGGAGTTTAGAGGTTTGTTTTTTCTGAGCATTGCAAATTGATGATAACCCTGACTGTGCGTAAAGTGCCAACATGGACGAGTCAGAACACTGTGCTAATTAACAAGGTAGGCATGCTGAAACTTTCCAAGTACTTCTAAAAATGGATGAGATAGAAGTGGTAGATAGTGAAGAATTAGGGGTTTCTTGTTAGAAGGTTGAGGAAAGCTTCGAAGAAAAAAATGATGAAGTTTATGATACCATTTTAGTGAATGAAACAATTGAGATGGATAAAAATAAACTGAAAATTCTTAAGGACCAGGGTAGTGACACCCATGGTGTTTTCGGGTCTTTCTTTTATTTTTTCTCTATTGACTAGACCCCTAATTGCCTTGAGGTTGTCGAGTGGTGTGTGAATAATTATTCTGTAGATCAAGAAGTCTTCATGGATAAACCTAAGTCTAGGATCCTTTGCTCTATTCATGCCTCTGTTATCCCCAAAACCCAATCTATCCTAGATGATTTCATTCATTTATCCCAGGAGTACAAAGAAGTAAAAATCATACAATTCTTCCAAAAGTCTGCAATCGAGAGTAAGGAAACCTTTTTGAAGTCATGTTTAAAGCATGATAGTGAGGCTATAAGTTTATCTTACCTTGTTGACCTAGTTTTGTTTAATGAAGAAACCTAGTCATGTATAACTTTAGCCAGTCAATTTTTGGGGTTAGACACTAATGGTTATGTTACAGACTCACTATTGAGTCTGTTGTTTGTCTTAAGTACTTGCCTAGATAAGTCTTTCCAGTCTTGTTGCATTAAGTTTGATGAGTTCCTAGATGAGAACATTTGTTCTCAGTTAGTCAACTTCCACGATACTAGAGTTTTTAGATTCCAGTCCTTTTTGCTGAAGATGTTCTTATCACATAATGAAGATAGCCTACAGTTTCCTGAATTGGTACTCACTAATGAAATGAACCAGAATTGTTGCAAGTTCATGAATTGTTTGATGGAAGAAATATACAACATTTTCTTTCAGGAAAGATTGCCTAGGGTATTTCCAGAGATGAAGGAAACATTGCAAATTTCCCCTAGTAAAAGGATAGGATATTGGTTCCTTTCAGAGTCTAAAACAATTATAAGTTTGTATGGATTTGTGCACCAACCGTATATTCTTCCAGCCTTTCTAACAACTAGAATATTTTCTTTGGAATTTTTTAGACAAAGGCTTACAGTTGAGGAATAACACATCTTAAACTTCAGGAAGAGTCTATATATTAAATTTCCCCGGGAGGAAAAAGGACCATTATTGTCTCAAAAGCAATATCTGGATAAATTGGTAAATTGCAGGTCAGATCATAGTAAGTTTGAAGATATGCAACAAGCTCTATCTAGAAGAGTTGTGTTTGATAAATTAGCCGAAGAGTTTGAGTTATTATTTGATTTTAAAGTCTCGTGTGCCAAGGTGCCTAATTTTTCATATACATACAACAAAGAACTCAGAGTTTTGGCACATGACATGGTTGTTGCATATTTTTCTAAACCTAAACAATGGAGAACAGTTCAACAAAAAGGATCAACTAAATATAAGTTACAACCATAAAGACATCAAGGAAGACAACGGAAAAGGAGTTTCAACGAAAGGATTTATTTGGTGATAAAATTTATTTTAAAAATAATTAGTTAAGAAGTTTTGTTATCTCAGAACTATTTTGTAGTAGATAAATGCTTTGACACATGTAATAAACAGTTGAAACTGTTAAACAGTTAGGTTTATTGTTCAGCTCGAGGAGCAATTGTATAAGTATTCATACATTTGATGAAGCGGGGGTTGGAACCCGTGAGATTTTTGAAACTTGTGTATTTAAGTACTTCCTTAATTACAGAGAGAAAAATTGGTGTTTTTCAGAGATTTATGTGTTATTTCATGTTGCAGTCTCTACTTTCCCTTCTTATGTGAATGTTTTTCTAGTTTTATCTTTCCATTATGTTTTCCTTCATGTATGAAATGCGAGTATAATAGTTTAGAATTCATATTTACTATGCTCTAGATGTTCTTTTCAGATGTCCATCAAACCTTTCTTCTAAAGTTGATATAGAATTCATTTTTACAATGCTCTGTGTTAATGGTTTGTTCATGTTCTTCCTTTTTCACCAGACAATCAAATTTTGACTGTGACTAAGTAGCTACCTTGCCTCTGTTTAAAAATTCCATACAAAAGTTCTTTTTATCTATATCCATATCTTGACTTCACAGCCCAATGGTCATATGTTCAGTTTCAACCAATCTTACCAATTACAAACAGTTTTGCTTATACATATCTGGCCTTGTTAATATTTTGTGAGAGATCCCTCTCGGAAGAGAAAAAAGCTAGTTTTTTCTTTAAAAGTGGTTTTTGCTATTACCTGGGAATAGCCTTTACAACCTTGGGTAATTTTCCAGTGATAATACAATATTTACACACTGATGTTGCAGATGATGATGATGACGATGAAGAATAAGTTTCAATATTCACATATTGATAGTGTTTCAGATTGATGATGAAAATGCATGATGGTGTTCCAAATCTTCCAATGACAAATAGAGACTCACGAGTCAGATGTACAGTTGTGGTAGTGGTTGCTACCTTTGTATAATACCTTCCTATTTAAGAGGGAGTGTTAAAGTATTGTAAATTCAGAATATATTCAAGTTGTACTAATTGTATTCCTCCTTCAAGAGATATATTTGATGTGATTGGTCATGTAAGAGTCATTGAAAGAATCAATGTAAACCTACAGATGTAAGTCGGGTTAATAGTACCCATGTGCCATTATAATATATATTATTTTGGTGTCTTACTAGACAAGTCTGCCCTGTCAATTAGACAAGTCGACCCTCCTAGGTTTCAGTCAAGTCAAGAGTCAAATATAATTAAGGAGGCACCCCCTTTAATTATACACACTTCACTCAAGCAAGTTTGCAAGAGAGAGAAAGAAAAGTGTGCTATAAATAAAGAGGAGAAGCTGTCTTGGGGTTTTACATTGTTCTGGTTGAGTTCTATACTAAGGATGTTTTGTGGGGTTTTCTCCCTTGAGGTTTCCTTGAGGAAAATATTTGTGGTCTTTGTGTTACTGTGCTTGTTTTTCTTTAAGTGATCCTACTATTGTGAATTGTTTTAGAATATCATCTAAGCAATTAATAAAACTTAACAAAAATGTTGATAATAGGCTCCAAAGTTGGACAATATCTAAGATTAATGATTTTCCCATGAATTAGCTCTCAAATGAAGTGTATATGAATCTAAATGTGTTTGATTTTCTATCGATGAACCAAATATCATGATATTTTAATGGTACTCTAATTGCCACAAAAATGATGGATGAACGATGGTATTGGATACCAATTTGAGTGAGATTGTGCTGCAACCAAATAGCCTTAGTCATTGCATTTATATATCTTCAATACTCTAACTTTGTGGTTGATAGAGAAATGCCATCATTCTTCTTATTTGACTAAAAAATATGACTAGAAAAAATGTTGAATCATAGTAATTGAATCCTTGTTGAAACTAGAAGGGCCTAATATTTAGAAGAAGTAAAGAGTGGTGTAACTCCTCATAGGTTACTCAAACTACTTAAAGGTTGAATTAAATAGGTCCAAGGAACTACAAATGAAACTAGATCATTATCACCAATGCAACTTAAAGATCACAAGAAGCAAAAGATTGAGGGGCCTCGATAATAGACTCAGGAATTGGAGGGAGTGAAGGATGTTCGAGGTATTTGACCAAGATGGATAAGGGAACCACCATATTGTACACTTATCAATGATATGACAAGGATTTGGGTTTGAGCACAAGATAACCAATTGATCCAAGGGGTAATGAGGTCTCCCCTTAGTCATCCCAAGGGAACCCATCAATGATGGTTATGGGGCCAAGGTACATAATTCCTATAGGTGTATCCTCTAGAATAATTATGTTGATGTCAATAGAGGGAGACCCTGTAACAACAAGGAAATTAGTTTTCTTGATTGGGAACATGAGGGGTGTCATTGGATAATTAAGAGAACTAGGATTCAGACACCAGAGGGGGATACAAGGTCACTGAGCTAGGGAATCAAAATATCTTCATTCAGAGCATGAAGGCATGACTGATCTGATAACATGTGAAACTTGAGATAATATTAGGGAAGAAACATAATGGGGATAACTGGGGGAAATTAATACATTGGGGATACTCATGGACGAGAAGTAGGGGTAATGTGGTTGACATTGAGGGAGGATAATATTAGTAATACTCCTGGGTGACATATCATAGAATGCTCTAAATAAAGGTAACCAAGGACATTACCACAGTACATTATATATAGTCTATAGTAGTATTGAAGAGAACAATTTTAATTGTTTTCCCAAGTACATGGGCACCTAAGATAAAAGTGGAATGAAAATAGATAAGTTTCCATTATACAACCAAGTGAATCAAGAGATGGAGTGATAACTGATGGAAGCAGTTAAGGGTAAGAAACTTATGGTAATCTCCTCGGAGGAAGATGAATGGTGGAAAATAATATAACTTTTATAGTATGGATGAAGCGATGGACCTATGAAAATGTAATATGAAACATCAAAATTTCATAAATGTGGGATTCCAGGGGTAGTCCAGTGAGTGATGATGAAGACGCCTATGTGGTTGTAATGTACCTAACCCTAGAAAACACGCCAAGGTTGGGTAACTAGGTTTTTTAATAAAGGGGATGGATAAATATAATCTAAGGACATCAGAATAATAATATTTAAGGTAAGGCCAACATGCCAAACAAATAAAACTTCTAAAACATTCAACTGTTAAGGAAGACTTCCCTTCCAATGCAACCTAGGTCCCCATTCTACATGTAGTAAATTGCAATGACACATTAATACATTCAGTCTAGAACCTCTTCAGATGTTGACTAAATCTCATTACACCTATTGGAAGATGCAATATCCATTTAATCAAATGAATAAATCATACTTACATTCCTTCATGGAACCACATGTACGACCGTAACCATTCAACATTTTAACATTCTAAGGAGGTAGATTTTAAAAGGATAAACATAACATATCCTATAGGAATAAATTCAGAACAAACCCATATTGGAGTTGATATTAAACAACTATACATGGACATATGGTCTTCCCTAAGTATCAATCCATCCCAGGAACATAATTGCACAAAATACTAGGTTCTAACACCATAGTAAAATCAACATTACTATCTTTCCTTAAAGCATATTTTTACATTAATGCATATCATACTTAATACATGAATATATCAGTCCATAAAACCACATGGGACTTGATACGATACATATATATATATACACATACATATGGTTTGTCCAAATATCAGTCCCATAAATTTTCATAATCCATAAGCAAATAGCCTCCTAAAACATCCATTAAACAAACAGTCTACTTTACCTCAATTAACAGATTTATAACACTATTTTCAATCATATTTTTCTCATCAAATGAAATCCATAAATCCCATGGATGATTTGATATGGAATATCCATATAGTACCATATGGACTGTCCTAAATTGGACCTCCTAATGATCACTGTCACGTCCCCGACCCTCCGACCGGGCAAGAGGATGCTACTAACACCAATACAAAAGGGAAAACATCCCCCATGAACACGAACATGGATAAATGTAGATATTAAAAGCTTAAACATAATACATAATAGAGATGAATAAAACATACAAAGATACATAGTTATTCAACATTCAGTGGAAGCAACACTCACATTCCAGCATTTAACATGTTCATCATAATTCATGGAACAATAGATATAATTACAGAGATGAAATGGTCAGGAGTACTGATCTTTTAATGAAGAACTCGCCCCACAACCAGCTACATCGCTGCAACATTCCACCCAACAATAGGCCAGCGTGCTCATCAATCTCTCAACAACACTGCCACCCCCAAGCTGGGCATGATTCCTCAAGGAATAAGGGTCAATGCAGGCTTACACATAGCCAAGGTTTTCCAATCAGCCAAACCCACATAGTAGGGTTTTACCAGGTCATCAAGGAGCTAGGATAGGCTAAATGCCAAGCTGGTGGCCTCAACACCAACTTCTCAAGCATAACCAGCCTCTAATCCCACTCTCAAAAGTTTGAAGACCAACCACTGCATACTGCAACAAAGCAATCCCTTCATAGCTATGTGAAGAAGGCAAGACAACTGGGTGACAATCCCAACCACGAGGAAAAACACAACTCAAGCCATAAGACAACTCAGAGTTGTTCTTGGCCCTAGCATGGCAAAAAAAACTCAGCAACAACCCAAAACCAGGGTACTTCAGCAACCACAAACACACACCAGGGTACTTCAGCAACCCAACTTCACAGTGAAAACTATGGTGACTTCACACAGTCCTGAAACAAGGAAGAAGCCAAACTCCCAGCATAGACATGGGAAAACTCAGCCAACGGATTTGGAAATCCATAGCCCATAGCACACACAATTCCTCAATGCAATGGCTGGAGAAATTACACATGCAGAAAAGGGAAAAGAACAAACTCCTAGCCTGTGCGCAAAGGAAAAGACATAGCCCCGACAAAACATAGAATAAAGAAACACACACGCAGTCCAAAATGGAAGAAGGAATTGGACTCTCAACGGCATCCAAAAATCGGGGGAAGAACAACAGCAACCCAAATCGTGGGTTAAACCAACAGCAAGCCCGAATCATGGATGAAGACCACAGTTATTTCACATACACAGTAGAAAATCGTGCCCTTGAGGCCGCTCTTCCAGCTTACACCACAGACCGACGAACAGCTTGAGAGAGGGAAAAAAAACCCCCAAACAAGAAATCGTGCCCCTTCTTAACTTGGCTCTGCATGAGGAAGATGGACCAGCCTCCTCCTGCATGTCCCTGCGTGAGAGTGAATAGGAAATGGAGAGAATGCCATGGAGGTTTCTTGCCAATGTGAGGTCAACTCACTGGTGGAGTGTACGCGTGGGCAAGGACTGACAGTTCTGCCAAACTCCACTCCCAGCCATAACTGCCTCAACTACTCAACAAGACATTAAAGTGGTTGGATGAGACAAGGGAAGATGGCAAATCAAATAAGGTGGTAACACATGGATTCCCCCTCCATAGACCAAGGTTTGACATCCCCCACACCCTTATCCTTTGGAATCATGCCCTTTTCATTTTAACGTTGCACTGCCATAGCTGGTTGTGGGTTTATTTTTATTTGATTTGTGTATTTACATGATGCCAAACTATAATGTGCCGGATAGCACGATATACCATCGGAAACTATCCCCATTGCCGAAACATACACAACCAAATCGATGGTGGGCCTTTTTCCTTTAGCTCTTCACCACGATTAATTACATTATATACATCATGCAAACGGGGTCAAAACTAGGGTGTTACATTCCCCTCCCCCTTGGAATAACATCATCCTCGGTGTTCCAATACCTAGGAATACATATACAATACATATACAATTGCACATCAAATTTCAAAATTTTGCAGATCTGTCCCACGTTCAATTATTTACTTTGAACGTTCAGGACCAAACCCCTCGGATTCCATGAAATTCTCCTACTGGTTCTTAGCTCTCAGCTTATCCTGAAGTCTAGGAACTTTGCGTCTATTTCCCTCATCATGTTCCCTCATTGGGAAGTCCCGGCGTAAATGATTTCCTCTGCATTCCCAACATTTCACTGGCTACTTCATATTTACCTGCTCAATTTCCTTTGAGTCTTCATGCCTGGGCCATTTCTTAACGGATCGCTTGGATGAATGTCCCATCATTGATCCACCTTCCTTTCCTTTTCTAATTGCTCCCAGAAGGCCTTTCACCTCCCTTTGCAAACCAATAGAGTCTTGCAAAATCTGGTGGTTCATTTCATTTTTCCTTTTCTGTATCTTGAGCATCTCCCCAAGATTTTCTTGGGTCTTGGAAATCATTTGAAGGAGACTTCCAGCCAATTCCAGCAACTTTTGATCTACTGCCATGATCAATGTGCACCACTGGGTTTCACTTTTCTCACCTGTGAAATGTACCATTGAAATTCTGTCAGACCAAGCATAATATATACATTAAAATCAGTCAGTTAATTACCCAATTGGCATGAAAGTCCAAGTCTCATCAAGGAGGCTTTCATATTTTTCATGCCTTCCCAATAGGCACACGAGCTCATTCATGTCCATTCTTGGGCAGGGAATTAACCATTCCAGCATTCATACTTTACTTTCAGTAAATACACACATTCCATTTTCAGTCATACATGCATTCAACAATCTTTTGTTTTTCACCATGCATTAATATATATATATATATATATATATATATATATAATTAAAAGGGCAAGAGAGAGTAGCAAGAGTTTTTCCCTTCTTTGTTTTGTTCCATCTTGGAACCCACACCACCACTGTGGGTTTTCATGCTCTCAGACTCTTTCACTTCACCGTGAATGCTGGACCAATCCCTCTTGGTCATGACACTTAG
Source organism: Pseudotsuga menziesii (assembly GCA_001517045.1). Lineage (NCBI taxonomy): Eukaryota > Viridiplantae > Streptophyta > Pinopsida > Pinales > Pinaceae > Pseudotsuga > Pseudotsuga menziesii. The sequence continues at coordinate 98,340 of LPNX011029868.1, forward strand.
TGTCTCTGGTCTATTCCAGATCTCTAAACCATGGAGTCTCTCCACATGGTTTGTCTCGGCTGCTAGGAACTTCACGGTCTCACTAGCACCTTTTTCATTGCCGCTCATTCCGAGCTTTCCAAGACAGTCACATGTCCACATGCACCCCTAAGATGCTCTCATAGTCCTCGCTCCCAGCGATACCTATATCCAAACATTGAATAGATTCACATGTTTAGTTTATTCTCATCGGTTTTATCTCTAGAACAAGAGCTTAAAACATCATAACCAAATCATATACACATGTACATTCATAAGCAAATAATCCAATACTTATCTGTATTGTGCATTTCCTCGTTGGTCCACAGGATCCTACTTCGCTTTGCAAGCCTTGGGATCGCCTATGGACTTGGATGTTAGGTCAGCATGCAGGCTGCTCCAGAACATCAAATAATTAATGTCCAGCCAGTACACCCTCATGTCAACTGGGCTTGGAACTTTACCATGACCATTTCCAGGTCTAGGATCTACTATGGATCCCCAGGCATATAACAGCCCAACATACACTTATACCAACATACACACTTATACACTTATATCAACAATGACCCTTACTCCGCAACCCCTCACAACAACCATTTTCATTTTCTCTTTAGGGTGCAACACCCAACTGCATCTATTTATCCTATCAACACAAGCAATATAAGCAAACTCATCAGCGTTATTGCTCTAAAACTGTAATCATATTTCATATCATTCACTATCAAGTATTGAGACACTAGGAGTGCGTCCACTCCCTAGGGTGTAATCAATATTGAAAACCCTTTCATGACTCGACATCGGAAAAGTGTGCACCCTTTCCCAGTGTGTGCCATGTAGGCCCTATTCATACTCAAGCAATCGGTCATAATGGAAATAAAATCAAAACATGTTCTGCATATGGAATTTAATAATTTGACATGTGTATTCTTAGCAAGGGTTATAGAACACTTATCCATTTGTCGACGTAGTATTCCTTCGTTAAGGAGGAATGGTGGCTCCCTTGTCTGAGTTGATAGTACCTCGGTTAGCCATATCAAATCCTTTTTACATTTAATATTCACACATGTCTTACCAACATAACCCATACCATCTCACTCATGTTGCTTACCAAACATGCAGTGCAGGTGAGACATTTCCAAAATGTCCAATGGAGTTTCACCCGAAACCCATTTCCAAGATAAGGGAAAACCTTCCCATGAAGTTTGGCTCCTGCTGGCCATCACACATGATCTTCCTGCAGTGTGTAACCCTAGCACATTCATCAAATAGCCAAACATTCAATCATTATCTGATAATACAATCCAAATTGATTGTTCCATAACCAAGCAATGAAATCCGTAATCAAATTCAATAGGAATTTACAACTTTGTCTACTACAGAAATAAATTTGCTTGGAAATGAGGTGATCCTCATTTGTGGGTCTCTCATAAGTAGCACTACTATGCTCATTATAATTTTATGCTCACTAGCATAATATGAATACCCACTTACAATGCGTCCTCTTGACACAATCCTATGCAGGCCAATAGTGATTAGTAGTTGTCAGCAATTTCTTAAATCTGAAATTCACAATTCAAATTTAATAATCCATTATGCATACCAACTATTTTCATAGCCATGAGACTCTTCTCATAAGGTTTGGCTCTTTCACACAGTAGATTTCGGCATTTGTCATGGTCTTACTCTCATTGCCATGCTCTAAATAATCTACCTGAAACCTGAGCTTCAATCAACCAAACACTTGGTAAGTTAGGATGCATATAACCTTTTCATTGCTACAACCATCACTAAAGCATTTTCAGAATTTATAAAATTCAAATACTTCCAACTGTTAATCACATCAATATTACCAAAACTCATTTACTTCACGCAATCATCATCTTACTAACATTTGCAAGGTATAGACACATTATTCATACAATTAAATGAAATGTTTAGATACTCCTTACTTCATAAGCGTATCATTTGTACCACCTTGCTCTTCCATAGAGCATTTCCGGTAGCCAATTGATCATGACTATCCTCTTTATGCACTTACTATCCTACATTCATAACAGCCTTTGAAATAGTTCTAGAATTATCATCAATTCATCATTTCAGCCATTAGTTATTCACAATATCACATGCACTCATCTCAATGCATTCATGCAATGCATCACAACATTTGCACCTATACTTATGTAATCAGTCACTCACACCCTTCATATGCATCCATCCAATGCATAACTACAAGATTCATAAAATATTTTTAATGCATATCCATTCAATGCTACCTTGTATTGACTTAGGAATACTATGCATTCAACATACCATGCATGGCCTAACTATGACTTCTTCATATAGGATGTGTTGCTGTAATCAAGATCCTCAGTACTTACTTTCCTTGGGCTACTAAGCTCAATCAATATATACAGGCATGACACCTTTCTATATTCAAATATCCACATGGTATGAGGTCTCTTACCTTTACCACTCCTTGGAATTTGTCATAATCAAACTCTTACCTTCATGGGTCCTACTTACACCCTTGACATTACCAGTTTAGTCGGTATCTTGCAGAGGATTGCAGAATTTGCTCACCAACTTTTGATTATGGACTGGTTGCCTCATCCCTTTCTCCAGATGATTGCTAGTCACATTCGTCAGCATCAGCAACATATTCAGCCAGGTCCATGTTGTCGTTGGTTTTTCCACTAATGCCAACACCAATGCAATGATTATCATTAGTGGCTCATTATAAATGTACAATCCTTACTATCTTATGCACTCAAAACATATCCTCATACATTTTAGGTATAAAACTTGGGAATGTAGTTATAATCAACAAGATAGGGTTTAAGGAAATTTCCCTTTTCAAGTATTTCATCCTTGCATGGAACTCCTCTTCCACACAACAACTGGTTTGACTTCATGGTCTTTACTACCTTTGGGCATGCAATTTTCCAGATTTGTCCATTTGATAGTAGCGGCTGTCATTAGCACTTTGCTGCTCCATGTTCATATTCTGGTGACTTTCCCTTGTTCCCTACTAGATAAGATTTCCAACGCCTATTCACATGCTTCATTCCGACCTCGGGTGTGGAAACCATACCACTTCTAAAAATGAAGATTTCATCAAATCTTTGCATTCTTACACACAATTGTATTTTGGTCGGGGTGCCAACTTCAACCACTTGAAAATCCATTGAAAGACAGCTGAAAATCCCACTAAAAACAGTCGAAATCTGCTGGAAAATCCCACTTGAAAAACTCAAAATTTCCTTGTGCATAATCAGGTCTCATCCTGACTATCAGTTCGACATTTCGACTGTCAAAACAACTAAATTCTCCACTGTATCGATGATCCAAACTACAATCCTTTTCGCTGCGTCGACGACTAGAACCACTATCCATCGGATGGATAGTTCCTTAGGCATCTGCAACGTCAGGCAGTAAACCCTCTGTGGATTCCGCGGCTAAACGATTCATAGGGGGTTGAAACAACTAATTTATTTTGACCTATTGGAGGTCTATTCATCTATGCTTCTGGACTTTGTCGTTAATTGAATCATCTACCTATCGGATGGCTAGTTCTCTAAGCTTCCGACACTCCAGTGGTCTAATCTTCATATTTCATCCGACGCTCATTGGCGGTCCAATCAACTAAATTTTTCCGATGTTTCAGGCGGATCCTCCTCTGGCTTTTGACGTATCGGCGGAGTGATCCTCTAATTTTCTCCGACGTGTCGACGGTCCAATCCTCTAAAGTTTTTCGATGTTTTCTGCACTTAGAAAAATTTAAATTTTTCTTCTTCCTTATGCTGCCGCATTGGCTACTCGATCATCTAAATTTCTTTGGTGTTTTGGCGATCTTCGGGAGATCTTTGCTGAAACTGTGGCTCTGCCTTCAACTAATTTCCACCGAAACCTTCTCTTCTCTTCTGTCGCTCCATCGGAAAACCCATCCTATAATGATCGGCGATACAATATTTTATTTTTCTCCGCTGCTTGCTGCCGCATTGACTGCTCAAATAGCTAAATTTCGCCGATGGTTTCCATACTTAGAGGATTTTCAATTTTTCAATTTTTTTTTTCCTTTTCTACTTTCTTCCATCAACGTATTGACACCCTCAACATATTTCTTCCACCACTGCTGCGGCTCCATCTCTAGGTTCTGTCCGTGTGCATCGGGTGGACTTCCTCCTAGCTCATCCGATGATTTTTTTGGACTTGGAAATTTTTTTTTGAATTTTCTTCTGGGTCTTCCATCGCCTTGGCTCCCCAAAGGACTAAATTTCACCGATCAATCTACTAACCTCCGCCGATGGCCGATGATTCCCGGACTTAGAAATTTTTTTGAAATTTTCCTTTTTGTCTTCCCTTTGGCCACTTGATCTTCTTTTCATCGGCGAAATAGTTCCATCAGTAGCCGCAATGACGAAACTCGATCTTCGATCTTCTTTCGATCGATGAACTGATTTTGACTGGCATCGACAGTTGGAACTTCTCCCTATCGGAAGGCTAGTGATCTAGGCTTCCGCAACAGTAGGCGCACAAACCACTATCTTCTTCTGATAGCCGACGGTTTTGGGCCTTAGAAATTTTTTTAAACTCTTTGAACTTCCTTTCTTTTCGGTGTCGACGGTTGGAGTCTTACCCGTCAAACACGTAGCTGTTTAGCCACCCGCAACGGTGGGTGCTCGATCAACTATTTTCCTCTGACAGACGTCGAACACTTAGAAATTTTCCACGATTTTCCTTCCAACTGTCCTCCATCGGGTATGCTTCTGCCTAGCTCTTCCACTACATCGGAAGTCCTTCCCACTAAGTATTCTGATGAACCGACAGTTCAAACACTTAGGAAATTTTTTCAAAAATTCTTTTCTTCCTACCCCTCGTCGGATGGCCTTCCGACTACACCTTCCGACGTATCGGAGGAGCTTCCCACTTAGTTCTTCGATGATACGATGAGCTCGGCACTTAGAGAAATTTTTGAACAAAATTTTCTATCATAATTACTGATCTCTACTGGGCAGAAAGAAACCCTGCTTCTGTCACTGCATTTTTCATGGCCCATTCAGGTCCATGCTACAACATGAGCTCTGATACCAATATGTCACGTCCCTGACCCTTCGACTGGGCAAGAGGACGCTACTAACACCAATACAAAAGGGAAAACAACCCCAATGAGCACGAACAGGGATAAATGCTGATATTAAAAGCTTAAACATAATACATAATAGAGATGCATAAAACATACAAAGATACACAGTTATTCAACATTCAGTAGAAGCAACACACACATTCCAGCATTTAACATGTTCATCATAATTCATGGAAGAGTAGATATAATTGCAAAGATGAAATGGTCAGGAGTATTGATCTTTTAATGAAGAACTTGCCCCGCAACTAGTTATGTCCCTGCAACGTTCCACCCAACCATAGGCTAGCGTGCTCATAAATCTCTCAGCAACACTGCCACCCCCGAGCTGGGCATGATTCCTCAAGGAATAAGGGTCAATGCAGGCTTACACATAGCCAAAGTTTTCCAATAATCCAAACCCACATAGTAGGGTTTTACCAGGTCATCAAGGAGCTAGGATAGGCTAAATGCCAAGCTGGTGGCCTCAACACCAACTTCTCAAGCATAACCAGCCTCTAATATGACTCTCAACAGTCCAAAGACCAACCACTACATACCGCAGAAAAACAATCCCTTCACAGCTCTATGAACAAGGCAAGACAACCGGGTGACAATCCAAACCACGAGGAAAAACACAATTCAAGCCACAAGACAACTCAGAGTTGTTCTTGGCCCTAGCGTGGCCAAAAAAACTCAACAACAACCCAAAACTAGGGTACTTCAGGAACCACAAACACACACTAGGGTACTTCAGCAACCACAAACACACACTAGGGTACTTCAGCAACCCAACTTCACAGTGAAAAATATGGTGACTTCACACAGTCCCGAAATAGGGAAGAATCCAAACTCCCAGTGTAGACATGGGAAAACTCAGCCAACGGATTTGGAAATCCATAGCCCACAGCACACACAATTCCTCAATGCAATGGCTAGAGAACTTACACATGCAGAAAAGGGAAAAGAGCAAACTCCCAGCCTGTTCGCAAAGGAAAAGACACAGCCCTGACAAAACATAGAAGAAAGAAACACACACGCAGTCCAAAATGGAAGAAGAAATCGGACTCTCAACGGCATCCAAAAATCAGGGGAAGAACGACAGCAACCCAAATCGTGGGTTAAACCAAAAGCAAGCCCGAATCGTGGATGAAGACCACAGTTATTTCACATACACAGTAGAAAATCATGCCCTTGAGGCCGCTCTTCCAGCTTGCACCACAGACTGACGAACAACGTGAGAGAGGGAAAACGAACCCCCAAACAAGAAATCGTGCCCCTTCTTAACTCGGCTCTGCATGAGGAAGATGGACCAGCCTCCTCCTACATGTCCCTGCATGAGAGTGAATAGGAAATGGAGAGAACGCGTGAGAAAGGACTGACAGTCCTGCCACACTCCACTCCCAGCCATAACTGCCTCAACTACTCAACAAGACATTAAAGTGGTTGGATGAGACAAGGGAAGATGGAAAATCAAATAAGGTGGTAACACATGGATTCCCCCTCCATAGACCAAGGTTTGACATCCCCCACACCCTTATCCTTTGGAATCATGCCTTTTTCATTTTAACGTTGCAGTGCCATAGCTGGTTGTGGGTTTATTTTTATTTGATGTGTGTATTTACATGATGCCAAACTATAATGTGCCGAATATCATGATATACCATCAGCAACTATCCCCATTGCTGAAACATACACAACCAAATCGATGGTGGGGCTTTTGCCTTTAGCTCCTTGCCACGATTAATTACATTATATACATCATGCAAACGGGGTCAAAATCAGGGTGTTACAATCACCAAATACCATAAGTAAACAAGATACTGACAAGTAGTATAACACATCAACATACCTGCCTGTGAGCTGCCACTTTATCAAAATATAGTTATACATTCACCATGATCATATATAGAATTTAAAGATATGTAATGAAAGAAATATACCAGCCTCCATGGTACATGCACTACAACATACATACAATTTTGAAATAGCATCAATACTTATATTTAATAAGGGTGCAACTAGCATCAACCAGACAACTTTTCTCCCATCCTTAGACATTGTCAAGCCAATCGACTTGTCCAGGACACCCTCGAGATGAGGTCTTGGAATTCACACAATAATGGAGTATTCTAACTCAATATATAAGGATATAACTTGGGACCACAACTCAAGTGACATAAGCACAATAATGTTTTCGATAGGATTTCTCCCCTCTTACTCCTCCACCCTGCTACTAGGTGAAATGGTAATCCTTTCACCTCCTATATATCTCAAGACATTGTCATTCACCATTAGGATTTATGTACATGATCTGAGGACATAGATAAGCAATAAACACCATAGATATATATCGTAATAAAAAAATATCAGTTTGAGAAGCCACATATCAATCCCTCAAAACCTACTTACTCCTCCACTCCACTACCGGGTGAAATGGAAATCCCTTCAACTCCTAGGTCCCTCAGAACATCACCATTCACCATCAGGATTTATCTGTAGGATCAGGATAGAGACAAGCAATGGACATTGAGGAACTATATGTTAGAGCAAAAAATAGCACTTCTTCGTCCGTGACGACAATTTCATGATGAGACTTGTGTATGTAAGGGAAATATCAGGACTTGTGTATCTCCTTTATCCCTCTTACTGGACCATTGGATAGGTAGGATTATAAGGAACAACTTTCTAGACCAACCCAACTCCTAAAAGCCCTTGGATACACCCTAAAAATGCATATTTTTACAAATACGTAGGTTGTCAGTGCTGTATCTGCATTTTTCACTTTTCATACACAGGTTGTCAATGTTGCACTTGTATATACCCTTAGAAATGATAAAAATATTAAAAATTCAAATTTTGGGTGGTTTTCGATCTACCTCCTCAGTTGTAACTACCCTATCCTTGACTCTAACTCTTCAGTTTTTCTATATAAGAGAGGGAGAAGGGACCATAAAGGGGAATTGGGCCTTTTGTTATTGTTATGATGGTAGAATTTGGACCCTCACCCCCCTCACTTATGTTGTAGCTATCATATACCCTTGTTGCAGAGCTTGGAGGTTGAGAATATTGGAGGAGAGAAGCAGGAGATCCAGATTGAAGGTTTCATGAGGTGACTTGAATGAGGAGAAGGTATATCTTGTACTTATTCCATTGATTAATAAATATTTGATGTTCTTCCCTTTCCAAATCCTTGTATAATGAATGTTGAATCTCATTTTTGATCACATGTTAATTAGGGTTTCATGTTATCTTGAATATTATTTTTTTAGATGTGGTCAAATTGGTTTGGGGAAAGTTTGAAGTGTTCTTGCATGTCCCTAGGTTATAGAGAAATAAGAGAGATACATATAAATATTGGATCAAACTTCAGTTCATAAGGTACAAACCCTCCTAACTCTTGAAATTTTGTTTTGTTTTTGTACTTGTAGGGCTTCTTATATCAGTTTGTAAATCCCTAGTATGTTGGTGGCCTCAACCCCAACCATAGGATCAATTCCAGAATAACAAAAATGGTGACTCTACTGGGGATGCCTTGTCTACTTTGGGGTCTCATTGTCTAGTTTTTCTAGTGTAATTTAAGGTTCGAGTCTTTATTTTAGGTTAAGAACAGTCCTTAAGCCATTCTAGAAACCGTCCCTGCTATTTTGGAGGTGTTTTCACCTTTTTTGCACCTTCCATGACCCATACACGAGTTTTACACTGCATAATAACATATTTTTGAGGTATTCACAGGTACAAAGTACCCCTACCTACGTATCATATGCTGCTTGCACTATAGTGCACCTGTGCATTCCCCTTTTAAGTGATTTTTCACTTTTTGGGCTTGTTTTTTTTTGGGGGGGGTCTTTTTGCAGTCTATAGTGTCCTCCTTGTTCCCTTGTATGTGTAAGAGCATTGTGAAGCAATGTACCCTCTTGAGACTGATCTCAACTTGTTTTGAAACTTTTTTTTGAATCCTTTGGGCTTGTCTCTTTCTTTGTGCCTCACCTCCTTGCTTGGCATGACTTTGTTGTGTATGGTCCTGATCAACCTTTTTTAGTAGGTACAACTTAAAATTAGAAGTCATATGATCCCTATCTTCTTCAATATTATTGGTCAAGTTTCTTATTCCAAGGTGGTTGGATTGGTCTCTTATGAAATCCTTTCTCACAAGATAGGTCTCATCAGTCTTTAGTGCAGTCTAGGTTTGTTTTGTAGACATAGTGCAAAATCCCATTTGCTTTGTTTCACATCGGATGCATGTACTTGTTTATAGTTTGTTTTCCTTTCCCTTGTTAAAATAAAAACTAAAAGAGAACAATTATTTTCTTTATATGCATTTAGACTAGGGTTTAGGCTTAGGTGCATTCCATATCTCTATTGTTTGAAAATACAAAAAAATATCTTTTTTTTTGGCCTCCATTTTTATAGTTTTCAAAAGAAAAGAGAAGTAAAAGTTTTTTCATTTTGAACCTCTTTCGTATTTAGTCATGTTGTTTATGATTTAAATTCAAAACATCATTAGTTTCATCACTGCTACCTTTGAGTAATCAACAACCCCTAAAAAGAACACTAATAATTTAAAACATATTAGTAAAGTTTTATTTCTAGGGATGAGACCCATTGGTCTAGGCTAGTGTTTTGGGTTAGGGTCATCCTTAAACTTCCTAAATATTTTAAACTCAAGCATAGTGGCATTTTTTTTAGGAAATCCAATCTCACAAAGAAGTGAACTGGAAATATCCTCACACAGGAGTCAAGCACGAGATCTTGCGAGATTGAGTTGCGGAGATACCCCTCTAATACTTGGTCGAGCATACATCATAGCTACCGTGTGTATGGGATTCACCCAGCACCTCCTTCTAGCCTCATGTGGTGCCTAGTACTATTTGAGTTCTGAGATTAGCTACCCTACCCATGCGCATCGATTGGATTGAGGACTGTTTTGTTAGACCTTCTTTGTTATTTTGGTAGCCTTAGTATCTTGACCTATAGGAATCTACATGGGTTATGGTGGAAGGCTATTTATTCTCTACCTAAGGTAGGATAAGGAGGAAATCCATTACATACAATTTGGGAAAGCAATTGTTTCATTCAAATGCTTGGAGCTAAGGAGGTGTATTGTTGACCCTACGTAATTGTCCTTCTCCCTTCATTGGTTAGTTCTGTTCCTGCATCATCCGAGACTCTCCTTTGGAAGGTACCTTTGTTTGCTTGGTCTTGACACTTAATATTTTTGTTGTTCTAGTGGTGTGATATCTATGATGTTGGTTGCTTTTTACCTTAGAAATTTTCTTTCTCATTGAGTCAGAAACTATGGCTGGTACCCCTATGGATACCAACCAAGAGACCACCATGCAAGGGGCTTCTTGTGCTTTTCCTTTTATTGGGAATGTTGGTGTTCCCTTGATGGCCACTTTGAAATTGCCTGGATTCACCCTTGGGATATCAGTTTGGTTGTTTTCCACTCCAAATATCCTAAATGCTCCTTATGCTTCTCAAGAAATAACCTTATATCAAGGGCATCAAAACAATGTCACCCCTTCACTAGTAACAACCTCTCCTTCTCCTTCCACCTCATGCGGTGAATGTTTTGATACTAATAACCTGCTGTCTAAAAGGAATAAAAGGAGGAATAATAGAAAGAAGACGTGAAAGAGAGGAGATAGTCACCCAACCTCTGGAGGCCATGATGGTGGAACCTACCCAACCTCTGGAAGTCATGTTGGACCTATCAACCCAACCTCTAGAGGTCATGCTGGGGAAATTCACCCAACCTCTTGAATTCATGTTGAACCTAGTCACCCAACCTCTATAGATCATGCTTGGGGAAAACAACCAACCTCTACAAATCATATTGAACCCAAAAACCCAACCTCTGGAGGTCATGTTGGGGGTAAACAGTCAACCAATGCAAGTTATGTTGACACACTTGAGAAAACCAACAATTTAAGATGCAAACCTAATTTCCCTTGTAATATTTGTGAGGGAGATCACCTTACCCATTTGTTTATTTCTATTGCATAGGTACGAAGAGTGTGGTCTGAATCTCAAGGATATCCTACTCCTGAAAAACCTGTGATTTCCAAATAATATTTTCAACCTTCAGTTGATCAAGTGGTTGAACCAATGCGATCATTGGTCCATCCCACTCTTCCTTCAGATAGTGATCTGCATAAAGTGGTTGAACCAATACAATATGTGGTCAATCCCACTCTTCCTTTGGATAGTGACCCCGATTAAGTGATTGAATCGATGCAATATTTGATTAATCCCACTCTTCCTATGGAGAGTGAGTTGTTTGCTAGTCATGTTTTCTTCACTGCTAGTTCAAAATTTTTTGGATAAGGGGACATTGACTTCGCTTCGAATGAACCCACTCTAAGCCTTTAGATTGCTTCCTTTTATTGGGATAGCCTATCTGAGCCATGCCTTCCCTCGGATGTACCTTTTGAGATAAAGGTCCAAGTTGAACACTACATGGTTTCTCGTTGTACTGTAGATGAAGGATACTTTGTTAGTATTTTAACTATGCATACATGGAGAGGTATGGGATCTACCAGCTTCATGTCGACTTTTAATCAGCCACTGACCTTTGATAGAAGACCTAGCCAAAATTTGGGAGTTCTTACTCAAACACCCATTACTTTGGGTGGGAATGTCATCTTAGTTGATTTTATGTTTATAGAGGGCCCCTTGGACTTCAATATGCTCTTGGGGAATGATTATGTATATGCTATGAAAGCTGTGGTGTCTACACTCTTTCTTGCGATGTTTTTTCCTCACAATGAAAGCATTGTCACCATCGATCAACTGACATTCTTTGATCCTTCTTATCACCCGACTTTAGACCAAGTCTATCCTTTGTCAATTCCCTATGTTTCATTAGACACAACCTTTCCATAGGTGAATTATGTGTCATCATATCCCTCGCATCTAATTTCTACTGAGAAGAGGCCTCAATATTCATGATTTCCTTCTCGGGACTCAGTCCCAACATTTAACCATGTAATCTATCCAATAGAGACTTTGGATAATATTGTTACAACTAATTTTACCATACATGGTAGATCACACATTTATGGCCTTCCCTGTCCCTCTGTAGACTCTTTGGACCCCATCGACCATTTTTGTACCTTTGATGTTTCCAAGATCATCCCTAAAAACACTCATTATTTGTTGTACGCAACGTTTAAACCCTTTCTCACGTATACACCGGATATAACCCTTAAACTCGCGTAAATTAGGATGTGTGCAAAAGGCCAAATATTTTTGGAGTTTTCATTGATGTGGATCGAAGTCACTTATCTCCTGGCCTTCCATATGGCTTGAGATCACTCGGATTTGACCTTCCATTACCCCAATGAAGCACTATATAAGGAACCCTTTGGATACATTGAAGGGGGAGAATTGAAGAGAAAGAAAACTATATTCCATTGTTGTCATAGCTTGCTTATACTTAAGTCTCCATCTCTTTGTCCCTTGGAGCACTTTATATTCTTCCCAAGCTTGCCATTTCTTGTGAGCTTACTATCGAGAGATGGAGGATTGAGGTGGTGGAGGCCCAAGTGGAGGACTCAGTTTCTCCGATTTGCAGATGTGCTGACAGAGGTTGTCATTCATGTAATCTTTGATTTATATTAATAGAAATATATTTTCTTTTCCAACGATGTGCGTTTAAATGAATATTGAATCCATGGATGCTTTTAATTGCTTATACATTATTGATTATATATGCTAGAGTAGGTATAACACCATTATATAGCATGCTTGTCTTGTTTGCTGTTGTTGAGAGAGAAAATTGTTAACATAAGTGGGATTGGAAAAATCTCAACGGGGATCTACCTCAACCATCTGGAATAAGGTCTATTTCGAGATCCTTTAGTGTTAGATGTTTTATTTCTCTTGAATATTGGGAAGGGATTGATTTCTACGGTTTCTCTGTCTGTTGTAGTACATCCCAAGCCATAGGAAGTTAGGGCACAAGAGTTGGATTTGATCTACGCTCAATTTGGATTTTTGTATGAGATTATACCTAATGATCCATGATCTAGTTTTGATCCCAAGGTCAAGCCTGGGCCACATGCCAATGGCATTGTGGGCTCTATAAGTACCAAACCTATAGATTCGGTTGCGAAACAAGTGAGCCAATTGTCAATTAATCAATCCGAGTCGGGACAAGCCACGGCTCCGTCTCAACCTACCCAATCAGTTAGTGTATTTTCCTTGCAAGTTATCTAAGGAGGACCACCTCACTCACTTGTTCCCTCATATGGAAGATGCCTCGAGGTTCATAGCACAGGGCCCAACTGTGATAACTAATCCTTTACCCAACTGTGCTAACTAATCCTTTACCTAAAAATCAAAATATGAACTCGAGGACCATTGATCCTCATTGTGCATCAGGTGGAGATCAAAATATGTTGGAGGAAAATACTAGCCATGGTTGCATCAATATGGTACGTGCTGCTAAGGTTGTGATTCGTGCGAAGGATTATGGTTTGTCACAACTGGACCTTGGAAAGGAACCCGCTCCACCCAAGAGCCCTTTGCGTATCAAAAAACCTATGGATAAACCTAAAGTTCAACCTCACATTCCTAAGGGAGTCCTAAAGAATTAAGGGCACAATCCTAATTCCTGAGCTGCCCAAAACTATTCCATTTTTGAGGATTTGGGCTAAACTCCTTGTGCGATGTCCATGCTTGAAGTACTTCAGACTTGTCCTCCATAGAGGAGAGCCCTGCTTTCTGCTCTTGGGGTTAATGATGATAAATCTTCTTCCTTTATAAAATTTGAAACCATGGGAATATAGCCTCGCTTGCCTTACTACGTGTCTCTTTTGATTCATGTAGAGTGTCTTAATATGACCACCAAATGCACCATCATTAATGACGGCCCTGCTGCTTCTGTGATGTCTTTGTCATGTTGGAAGGGTTTGGGTTCTCCCAAATTGTCTCAATCTGCTACTATGTTGACAAATTTTGATGGTAGATCATTTTGGCCACACAGGATTCTTCCTTCTCTTATGGTCCAATTGGGAGGGAAGACCATTGCGATCGAGGTCGAGGTGGTTGATGCGCCCCTTGACTACAATCTTCTGCTGGGCCGGAATTAGATGTATAGTATGCAAGCCATATCCTCTTCTCTCTTTCAAGTGATATGATTTCCATTTAATGGGAATATAGTTACAATTGATCAGACATCATTCCATAATCCAAATATTAATGCATCATCGGGAACTTCTATCCCGATTATCGATCATTCTCAGCCAACAACTGGGAGTGTGGGTGTGGGTATGTATCCGTCTCTTATGGGAACCTTTAGCTATCCTGCACCCATTCTTATGATCAAATCTAGTTTTGGTGGGGCTTCATCCTCATTGAATTTAGTGTCTTTTCGCACTACCAATATGGAAGATCCTTGGATTCTTCCTTCACCGAGTCCTTTGATTGGACCTATCGAAACGGATGTCCCGTTGCCTACAATGATGGTAGCATATCAAGCAAATATTGATCAGGTTGTAGAGCTTAGTCCTTCCTCTTCGTGGACAGAGGAGGAGGACCCGTATGTGCTGCCTGCATGGTCAGTTGAGTCCTCTCACGCACATGATTTCCTTGATGATGTTTTTCCATTGGATGAAGCCATTATTGAGGCCATGTTTGGGGTTGAGCCACCTTGGGAAGAGTTTAGGGAGATTCCTAGTGAGAATATTGGTAGTCCCATGGTTCCATTGAGCTCTCCTGGTTAGATGGCCAATGGGAACATGGCGAATTTATCACCTACTATTCCTATCAATATTTCTCGCGATCCTGGCAAAGTTGAGAACGTCTACATTGGGGCTGGTTGTTCCCTTGATGAGATGAAGGAGTATACTGAGCTATTTAAAGAGTTTCGTGACATATTTGCTTGGTCATACAAGGAAATGCCAGGTATTGACCCTCGTATTGTCAAACATGAGATTAAGAACTATTCAAATGTGAATCCGATTTGACAATGTTTGCGTGCGGTGAATCCTAGAAAAGCACCCGCCATTAAGGATGAGATAGAGAAAATGTTAAAAGCTGGTTTTATCTATCCCATCCCCCTGACGGAGTGGGTTTCAAATCCCATTCTGATTGATAAGAAGCAGGGAGCGATCCATATATGCACTGATTTCCATGATTTAAATTGTGCTTGTCTTAAGGATAATTTTCCCACACCATTTATTGATCAGATTTTGGATGAGTGTGTAGGAAGCGAGGTATTCTCCTTTATGGATAGTTTTTCCGGATATAATCAGATTCATATCAAACCCAAGGATCAACATAAGACTGCATTTATTTGTCCTTGGGGTACTTTTTCATATCGAAAGATACCTTTCGGCCTTAAAAACACCGGAGCTACATTTCAGAGGGGCGTGTGGTGGTCATTTATCTAGGCTTTCTACAACCCAAAAACTCTTGAGAGTAAGATATCTTTGGCCTTCGATCTTCAAAGATTGTGTTAATGCAGTAGACAAATGTCACCATTGATAGGTGTTTGCACGCAATATGTGCTCCCATCTAGCCCCGTTACACCCTATTGTCATCACTGATCCCTTCACCAAGTGGGGGCTTGACTTTATGGATTGCAACCCCGCTTTATCTGGGGGGAATCATCACATTATAGTGGCTGTTGATTATTTCAGGAAATGGGAAGAGGCTATGCCCATGGTTAAATTTGACAGTGAGATAGTCACACATTTCGTTTTCAACCAGAATATTACTCGGTTCGGCATTCCGAAAGAGATTGTCACTGACCATGGTAGGAAATTTCAGAATAAAATGATGGAAGAGTTGGATTCAAATTTAGGTTATAAGCAGGAGCACTCCTCTTCTTATTACCCTCAGGTGAATCGAAAGGTTGAAGAAGTGAATAAATCACTTAATTCCATTCTCCAAATAACCATCACACAAAGCAAGACGAATTGGCATATCATGTTATATCTTGCTTTGTGGGCCTATAGAACTGTAGTTAATACTGCCACTGGTTTCTCTCCATATCAGCTTGTACATGGGGTGGATTCTGTCTTGCCAGTTGAATGCGAAATCCCTTCTCTGAAGCTAGCTATAGATATTTTACCAGACACTTCCACATTGGAAGAATGTTTGGTCCACTTAGAGTAGCTTGATGAGCAGCGCCAAGATGCCTTAGTGGCTCTAGAAGTAAATAAGTGTCGCGTCAAGGTCCAATATGACAAGTCTGTCCATCTGAGGAAGTTTAGTGAAGGTGATTTGGTCCTTTTGTGGGATCAAGATAAAGAACCCTTGAGGGCAAGGAAGTTTAATCCCATGTGGCATGGTCCTTACGTGGTCAAACGTGTGTTAGAAAAGCGAGCCTATGAGCAAGTGGATTATGAAGGGACAACCTTGGCGGAGCTTAGAAATGGGCTCTATCTTAAAAAATACTATGCATGATCTTCAACCAGGGCTGATTGTTGTATATTATTGTACATTTTTTGAATTTCATAGTTAGGTTTTCTTATGGTGATCAGGTTTGTTGATTCACTTCTGTTTCTTATGGCAGATATCGATGGAGTCTTCCGTTTACATAGGATTCACCGATGGTGCTACCCATCACACTCGAAACTCAGCTTCGGCTGCTTGGGTGATTTATATTCCTACGGGTCAAGTATTGTCTTTAGGGGGTGTATGTTTACGACCTTCTTTGAACAATGTTGCTGAGTATAGTGCCGTTATTGAGTTATTGCATGATGCCATTTCACATGGTGTTCTCTCTCTTGAGGTACGTCTTGATTCTCAGTTAGTGGTTTCACAGCTTAATGGCTCATATCGTATTAGCGATCCGATATTATTATGAATATTCTTACGTGTGAGATTGTTAGAATGACAATTTGAGAATATAACATACATTCATGTTCCAATAATTTTTAATCAAGTTGCTGACTCATATGCTAACTATGTGTTAGATTGGAATTTGTTTCACAGACCATAAGCATATCACAAACATGCATTTTTTCACACATGTAAATCGGTCATCATAATTTTTTTTTCATTAATATCCAAAAAGTGACATCATAATACATAAGTGTCATAATACAAAATTGGGGCTTCCGAGCCACCAAAACATAATACACAGTCGTACAAAAAAGAATACTCTCAGGTCTCTAAGCTTGAGGAGGATGGGGGTTCTAATTATGGTAGCACACTACGGATCAAGCTAGCCATCTAAATAATTGAACCCATGCTCGTGGTACACCAACCACTTGGCACTGCATAGCCTCAGGAAATTCCTTGACTTGCACCATGGGTACCCTGTGTGTCAAGCATATGAAGTTCGTGTGAATGCTTTGGAGCGTCCGCTCCGCATTCGCACCCATGATATCGTTTCCCCTTCCCTTCGTCGATGACGAGGGAAACCATCCAGTCGCCATGGTCCTACATCTGCATACACATGACATATTGTCACTATGTGTTGTCACACCAAAAACATGTCTTTTGAGTCAATATATAAAAAAACACAAAAAAATTAAATAATTCAAAAAACTTAAAAAGTGGGTTTGGGATTCGTTACCTATGTCACCATATGCCACTCCTGGTGGTAGGGGCATGTCCAAATCTCCACAAAATTCTATCCTTGCATAAGGGTAGTCATCTATGGTGATGATCTGCATCCGCCACCATGGAAAGAAGTCTGCTGGGTAGGGGTTTCCACCCTACCCTCGCCTAGTCTGCACATAACATATTCCCAATGCCATTGGGATGGATCTCAAACTCCATGTGGAGGAATTTCCATTCTATGGCTTATCCCTAGTACCTGATCAAAGAAGAACGTGCTCAGTATGTTGCTGAAACCGAATTTCCCCACCCTGCCCATTTTGCAGTCACTAAGCTGCTATTTCATGTTGCTCAATAGTGTCATGCTCCAGTCATACACTATGGGTCTCATACACTCCACTGCATAGAACATCAGTGGTCGAGAGGCCTAGTGGAGTGAATCTAATACGGCTATTCTACCTAATCCCAATAGTATGGTCTTCACTCCCAGAACCTGGATAGAGTTTGTTGGGATTTTACTCCCAACCTTTTCCATGTACGGAAATCAGTACACATCTATGTACTCACCAATAGTCAATTCACCTCCTGGCCCACGAGATCGAAGATTTACCACCTCTCCTCGTCAAGATAAACCAGTGATAAAGTATATGTTGTCAAGCTTAATGCTTAGTGACATCCCGTCAATATGAAAAGTCTCAGAGTCTGGATCCCAATAATTCACTAGTAGCTGGAGTAGTCTTGGTTTGGCCCTTAGGCTACCAAGACACCAAAAATTATACAAACCACACACCCATAATGCTTTTTGGGCCATAAGATCACCTTACACGACCTCCTCCACATCACCATGTTCTCTTTCCCTCCACTCTAACACCATCCTGCACAAAAAACTAGAGTTTTAATTAGAATTTGCCTTTGAAAACCTTATTTGCGGCCTCATACGCGACTGTTTTCAAAACAACCGCGTATGTATGCGGGTTTGGGTGTTTTTTCCTCATATGGTGAGCCCTATACATGGAAAAAGCCATGATTTCCATGTGGGCCGAAACACACAACTATGGATGGCTTAAAAAATTGATTGGACAATGACAACTTAAAAAATTTACATGAAATGGGAAGGGGAGGACATGAGAAGTTACCTGGATCAAATGGGGTCGAATTTCGTTGGATGATGCTCCTAGAATTCGCATCGGAAGTTTTGAGCTCAAATGCACTATGTTGGGTAAAAATTTCAAATGGTATGGAATTTTTAAATTTTTTACTATTTGTAGAAATTTTTTACCCACTTTCTATAGTTTTTGACCATTTCTACCATTTTGGACCGTTTGAACTAATTTGATGATGTAGGAGTCCGTTTTGAGCACAGTTTGATCGTGGTTTTGACCTGTTCATGCCTATTTCAGGTGTTATGTCTAAAATTGCATATAGGTTAGGTTTCACATCCATTGGCACTTTTCATGACCTTATGACCATTTCATTCTAACCTTAGGTACGAACCCATTCTATCTTGTCACGAAACCTTCTTGTTTCTTTTATAAGTGACATGATGTGAATGGTAGAGCTTGACCATACATGGGTACTCTAGTTAGCTCTTGTTTTGTATTTTGTGCCCATGTCAACATTTTTCCTTTAGGGTGTGGGAGTCCTTTGTATAGTATCACCATGACTTTGCACAAGAGCTTCATACTCCTCTTGATCTTTTTGCTGGCCTTTTCCCTTGGAATTCCTTATGTCAAGTTGTAATTGCATTATCATAAGTTTTTCTTGCCTTATTGAGCCTTATGCTGGCTTCATTGACTTTGATTATCAGCCATATAGCCTGAGCTTGTCTCATGTCTAGCCAAGTAGAGCCATTTTATATATCTTTTGTAGCTTGATTCCCCATTTTTTTTTTACCAGGAGGGGACTTTTCCCTAAGTGTCATTATCCTACACATGTTTCCTTGCATTGAGCATAGGTATGTTCCACTGCTTGGAACTAGTTTGTTTGCCCCATGACACTCGTCTCCTCCTAGATTTGTAACTAAAGCACTCTTATTCTTTTTCAAGCTTTTCAAAATATCTGAAAAGGTCCCCCCCCAAAAAAAACCAAAAAGTCAGACAAGAAAAGATGTTATCTTTGGCAGTAGTCGAGTCGTGTCGCCTTTGAACAGAGCACTGTATATCACATTCGTTGGTTGGGTTAAGATTTTGAATTTAGGAGCTGTACTCATTTCTCTGAGTTTATCTCCACCAATAGGTTAAGCTTCCAGTCCCTATGGAGCCTCTTTCGATGCCTCCTGTGTTGTAGAGATGTCCTAGTTTTGTATATTGATTCTATGCTACCTACATTCAGTCACCATTTTCCTTTATGCTCTTGTTCAAAGGAGGTTGAATCCTGAGTCGACCATTCCTCAGTTTTCTTGACTTTGCATGTCGGCCATTCCTGGTACTGGTACTGATTCGAGCACATTATGATCGAGTCCTTCCACATTATACAACTTTGCTGAGTACCTCGTGTTGGATGATGGGGGATGCCTTAATTCCCTCCTTCCAGTAGATTTCATCCCATCGACTTCAGATCATTTATTCTAGGATAGGAGTCTAGAGTCATTTGAGTTCCTTGAGACTTATATTCATCAGTTGTAGGTTCTCTCACCATCGACATTTTTGGAAATACATCAATGTCCCCTGATCGATGGATTCTTTCTGGTGTTCAACCTCAACACATTTATTCGCATTTGTTAGATTTCACTCTAGTACCTTGATTCCCATTTTCATTATCAGTGGGTGATCTCATGTCTATTAATGGTATACATCAATGACCGACAATCAGATGATGGACTACTATGTTCGACCTCAACACCTTTATTCACATAATAGGACATGTACTTGTAAAGGATTGTGTAGAAGAATTTCCAAATTGGTGGCATTTCTAATATGCTACCTCCTTGATTGTGCTAGTGTTCATGAGATTTCAATGCTCGTGACTTGATTCCAGTGTATGTTAGATATCTTCAGCTTTCATGGAGATCTTGGTCATTTGTATATCTTCATCTATATCCGAGACTGCTGTATGTATTTGCAGTCATATGTAGAGATATTTGTACTATATTGTTGGATGGCTGGTTCTTCCACCTAGTTCTTCATCACTCCACTTCTGGGATGGACTTATAATGTATTTCGGCCATCATATCACCCCTATGACCTCACACATTAGGGGGCATTTGTTACAGCTGATTTTACCACACATGGTAGATCACACATTTATGGCCTTCCCTATCCCTCTGCAGACTCTTTGGACCCCATGGACCATTTTTGTACCTTTGATGTTTCCAAGATCATCCCTAAAAACACTCATTATTTGTTGTATGTGACTTTTAAACCCTTTCTCACGTATACATGCGGATATAACCCTTAAAACCGCTTACATCGAGATGTGTGCAAAAGGCCAAATATTTTTTTAGTTTTCCTTGATGTGGATCCGAGTCACTTGTCTCTTGGCCTTCCATATGCCTTGAGATTGCTCAGATTTGACCTTCCATTACCCTAGTGAAGCACTATATAAGGAATCCTTTGGATACATTGAAGGGGGAGAATTGAAGAGCAAGAAAACTATAGTCCATTGTTGCCGTAGTTTGCTTATACTTGAGTCTACATCCCTTTGTCCCTTAGAGCACTTGGTGTTCTTCCTAAGCTTACCCTTTCTTGTGAGCTTGCTATTGAGAGATGGAGGATTGAGGTGGTGGAGGCCCAGGTTGAGGACTCAGTTTCTCTAGTTCGCAAACGTGCCGACAGAGGTTGTCATTCATGCAATCTTTGATTTATATTAATAGAAATATCTTTTCCTATCCAATGATGTGCGTTTAAATGAATATTGAATCCATGGATGCTTTTAATTTCTTAAACATTATGGATTATATATGATAGAGTACGTCTAACACCATTATATAGCATGCTTGTCTTGTTTGCTATTGTTGAGAGAGAAAATTGTTAGTACAAGCGATATTGGAAAAATCTCAACGAGGATCTACCTCAACCATCCGGAATAAGGTATGTTTCAAGATCCTTTAGTGCTAGATGTTTTATTTCTCTTGCATATTGGGAAGGGATTGATTTCTGTGGTTTCTTTGTCTATTGTGGTACACCCCAAGCCATAGGAAGTTTTCTCCGTAACCCCTACTATCCATCCTATTAATCAAAATGAATGTATAGACATGCATTCTATCTAGGATGGCCTACTTACTTTGGATGAAGTCTTCCTAGAGTTTATGATACAGTCTGAACTTCTTTTGGATGTTGACTTAGTTATGGTTAGATCCAAACCTAAATTTTTTATTGAGTTTGATATTTCTGATGATTGATACTCTGATGTTAGCACTATTGAGTCTTTGCACTCTCCCATCGAATAACAAGTCAGTAATACTGATGAGTTTGATTCTTCTCATGGTATTTTTGACTTCTGTAGTGCTGAATCTATTTGTGTAGACCCCATCAGCTATGTCAACTTCAAATTTCCTCTTGATTTTGACCTTATTGATTATAAATTCTCATGCCTTAGCACTATAGATCCTTCCTCGGTTGTGTTGGAGACATTTACCACCATACACACTCATTTTGGTCAATTTGGCCTAGTTAAACCACTATCCTAAGTTTTATTGACTTAATTGACATTAGAGGAGCACTAGATGACATCAGCAGGATCACACCCATGCCTACCTTCAGTCAAGGAGGCTAACTTAGCCTTCTCCTACATTTGAGGAGGCTAATTGGAGCACTCCAGGGGTGATCTGAGTGTCATCAATGCCCCATATTGGTAACTGATGGTTACAATCAGTTAAACAAAGCAGTGAAGGTTCCTTCCTTCATTAAATTGATTATTTAATGAACTGGAGTCAAAAGAGGCACCTGCAACCACTTTTGATGGTCAATTACACTTCAGTTAACCTCATCGGGGTTCATTGGAGTCATTGATGCGCTACCACTTATTGGTTGGCTTGCAGTGACATGTGTCTGAGCTAATTTTAGTTAGACTTAGTCATTTATTGCACTCCAAATTTAGTTAGGGCTCAATTGAGTCAATTAGGGTTTTGATCAGTGGTTAACTTGAGTATTGACTCTGGCTTACATTCAGTTAAGCTAGACTCACTTGTTACAGCTGATTTTACCACACATGGTGGATAACACCTTTACGGCTTTCCTTGTGCCTTTGCAGACTCTGAACCCATGGACCATGTTTGTACCTTTGATGTTTCCAAGATCATCCCTAAAAGCATGCATTATTTGCTATACATGACTTTTAAACCTATTCTCGCATATATACACGGATTTGACCCTTAAACCCACGTACATAGGGATGTGTGCAAAAGGGAAAATAGTTTTGGAGTTTTCCTTGATGTGGATCCGAGTCACTTGTCTCTTGGCCTTCCATATGCCTTGAGATCACTTAGATTTGACCTTCCATTACCCCATTGAAGCACTATATAAGGAACCCTTTGGATACATTGAAAGGGGAGGAATTGAAGAACAAGAAAAATATAGTCCATTGTTGCCGGAGCTTATAATTGAGTCTGCATCCCTTTGTCCCTTGGAGCACTTTGTGTTCTTCCCAATATTGCCTTTTCTTGTGAGCTTGCTATTGAGAGATGGAGGATTGAAGTGGTGGAGGCCCAGGTGGAGGACTCAGTTTCTCCGATTCGCAGACGTGCCGATAGAGGTTGTCACTATTGTAATCTTTGATTTATATTAATAGAAATATATTTTCTTGTCCAATAATGTGTATTTAAATGATTATTGAATCCATGGATGCTTTTAAATGCTTATATGTTATTGATTATATATGCTAGAGCAGGTCTAACACAATTATATAGAATTCTTGTCTTGTTTGCTAAATGTTGAGAGAGGAAATTATCAATACAAGCGAGAGTGGAAAAGCTCAACAGGGATCTACATCAGTCATCCGGAATAAGGTATGTTTCAAGATCCTTTAGTGTTAGATGTTTGGTTTCTCTTGCATATAGGAAAGGATTGATTTCTGCGGTTACTCTGTCTGTTGTGGTACCCCAATCCATAGGAAGTTTTCTCCGTAACATCGGGTATAATGGTATACATGTAACCCAATTGGGAATCGATAAGATTGAATTGTTGTGCCTTCAATATGCCTTCCTCCTCAATTTATGGGCGCTCAGACGCAACATCCTTGGCGATGGGGGGGAGTAAGGTTTTGAGAAACCAACCTAGGAAACTTATATCATCTAATTGGATCTTACACATGCTATGGAGATGGTGCCATAATGTATATGATATATTATATGGTTAGTTGTGTTTTTTCTACAGGATAATAAGATTTCCACACCCTCATCATAACAGATGGGTAACTGGAAGTATTGAAGGAATATTGAGGCTAAAAAGGAAAAGTCTAGGTAGGTGGCATTAAGAAGCTCGATATACCACTTGGCTGTAACACTGGTGAGTGTGTGTTAGAATAGTCGAAATCAGATCAAATCATCCACTATGGTGTTAGATGAACACCATAAGTGGAATGACATAATGTGGTTTTGGGGGTCCTCTCCTGCCTTTCCTTCAAACTTAGAGATGTATGAAGGGATTTTGGTAGGAATGAAAGGCCATAGTGGGTTATGATGAATGGGGTCATTTTTCAACCATGCCAAATCAAGAAGGTTGAGGCTAGCCATAAATGGTATACTAGAACCGAGAGTGGATCAGGAAGGGCCAACAATTGTGTTGGAACCTATAGGAATGTAGTTCCCATGGATGACTGGGGGTGGGTAAGGTTGACTTCTGATAATAGGAGTAGTCACTAGGATGGTAGGAATAGCCAGAATGGAAGTGGAAGGGCCATTTCCTGCATGTATAAATGGTGGTATGGTAGGAACCACGGTGGGTGGAGTGCGGCCACCACTAGTGGGTAGCGAATCAACAACAGTGTGTGTAGTGGAAAAGGGCCCACTAGGACGAGGAATTGTTGATCTAGTGGAAGGGATGCTTGTAATTATGGGTGGAATGGAAACAAGACCACTACCAACCGTCCCCCCCCTGAAAGGGTTTGGGATGTGCACTAGGAATGGGGCTAGATGGGGCAGTGAACAAGGTAGGTTCGGATTGATAGGAATGTGAATCAAACTCAGAGGCAGTATATGTCTCTGAAGGTGGTGAACAATATCAAATATGGATCCGACGGTGACAATTCAAGGAAATGAACTAAGGGGTGTTCCCCCTAAGTCTATGCGAGTAGCATGATGGAGAAATGATGACATGATGGTGTGTTGTGTAATGAATGGGAATCAAGAGTATCAACCGCATGGTCAAAATCCCAACTATAGTCGAGTGTTCTGAAGGAGAGCATACAAATGGTGGCTCATAGGCCAACAACAATCTATAAATATGAACTATAATAGCGGGTTACAACAAGATGTGTCTACAAAAAAGTGTCCAGAAATCCAACAAGAAGCACTACCAAGAAATAAAAATGACGCACTAAACTATGGGATAGAAGTACAAGAAAACTCCTAACTACAAGCTAGAATCCCCTCACAAATCATATCCTTGGTAGGGTGATGAAATACTAGTTGGACAATATGAAATGGAAGAACAATAGGTTAAGAGAATCCCACTACCGAGAAGGACCTCTGTGTAAAAGAGCCCTAGAAAGAATGGCAACTAGTCTGTGTTATTCATGGAATGTCTGGGATGGTTTCATGGAACTTAATCCCTTTGGCCCTTGAAGCTAGTATAATGTGGAATGAACAAGGAGGACTATGAAAGGTTATCCTTCGATACATAATGGAGTATAGTATTCCACCTTGACTTCCAAAATCCCTTCATTGTGGCTTACTCCTACAGAGCGGGGGGGTGGGTGTTGGGGGTGATAAACTAGTTGTGATGATGTCAAAAAGTACAAGAGTATTTTGGTCCCGTAATAGAAAACAACTATGTCTCAAATGTAAGTGAAAAAGGGGTGTTATTTGTATGGCTATCTACAATGTCCTAACTTAGCTACAAGATTGTTTTGGTTCTCAAATGAGGTTACAATATTGGTTGGATTATAGTTAATTTTTTAGGCTATATTGGGGTCATGAACCAAGCATTTCACTTTAGGGTGTGAGATGTGTGCAAATGATGTGTATAACCGCTAGCAATATCATGAACAAGATGCAATGATCTCATGGCGGGGACACAAATGTAGATAAATAATAGTAAATGGCAGTAAATATCATGCAAAATCACAACTAATTCTTCTAGAACATAAAATAAACAAAAGAAAATGAACGCTTAAGGAACTAACGAAGGTGTAGGAAACACACAGGGGGTCTCAACTACAAATTTCAAATCAAGAGGCTCACATACAAGGAAAATAGGACCTCAAAAAAAAACTAAGGGATTGTAATGGATTAGATCTGGATAGAAACAGGTTGGGAAGGGGTAAAACACAGACAGGGGGTCAGGAACAAGGATCTAAAACACAAAAAAGGGATGAAAAACTATAGGTCACACCTCTCAGAAGAACAGGCATGATCGGGGTCACACAGAATTGGGAAATAGTCGCGATAGGGGTAGAAAAATAGTTGGGAGACTTAGGTCACACAAAACAGGGGTTTAACCACAACAGATCGCAGAAAACACAGTCACAGTAGTGACCGAGGTTGCTCCAAAAGCTGGGACAAGTGTGATCTAGATTTTTGGTCCAGTTTGCACTTATCGGGGCAAGAGGCACGATTTGGGTCGTGCTTATTGGGAAAAATGTGCAACTGGGTCACATATTTTAGTCGAATAAGTGCAACTTGACTGGATCAATTTTTTTTTGGAAACATACTATTGGCTTGGGCTAGGGGGTAGGCACTGAGGCAAGGCTAGTTCGTATTTGTTGTGAGGGGGTCATATCTATGATGGCTGAAGGTACCCAAGAAGAACAAACCAGTAGACACACCTACAAAAGCAAAGATCTGAATGGATCGGCTGAGTGGACTCACCAAAACTGTAGTATGGATTTCTACCCTACTACGTGCAAAAGATCATACCCTAGATCGTCCAGATCATAGGGTAGAGTTCAACATGGAAACGAGAAACAAGAACAAAAATAACAATATTTTTAGATTTTTCCAGATATATTTTACTAACTAACAAACATAAAAGCATTTATACATTTTTCTGTAATGTGGGCCACCGTAGCTGTCTGAGGAAATGGTCCCACAACTTCACGGTTTGGGTCTCCAGTCTCTTCCATGAATGGTTGTCAAATAGGGAATGGATCCAAATGGGTACGGAGCTAGATCAATGTACACTATGGGAGATGATATGCCAAGATATGGGAATAATGGCAAAAAAGTGTGTTTCTGGAATGGCCAAAAAATTCAGGAATGTGACAAAAAGTGTTTTGGGGGAGGACTTCACAATGTATTTATAGGATGGTCCAAGGGTTTTTTACCCATGGTATTTTATTTTCCATGGTATTTATCTATGGATTTTTACCCATTTTCATTTTTAGGGTTTATTGGGTCATTTTGAAGAGAGTGGGGATAAATCACAATAAATGCTCAACTTCCCTTGATTTATGGGAAAGGGATAATAATGTTGTGGACCATATTTAGTGGATTTTTAGTTGTGAAGGTAAAAAATGGAGGAAATAGTGGTGGAAATATGATGTATAATTATGGTTCATACCATGGAGATCTAGGTGAACATTTTTTTTTGTTAACAATTAGGGTTAATCCTAAGTCCAAAAACTAGAATCCAAATGTTGATAGACTCAAGTCGATTCTTTGTTCAAGGATGGAAAGACTTGATGGAATAATATAAAATACATTTGAAAGGACTTCTATTCCCTTATTTCTTGTAATGGTTTAATGATTCCAAGAAAGTGAACTCGGGGCCTTCATTTTTAAGCAAGCTCGGAGAAGAGATAGAAGAATTCTTGATAAAGCACTGATCCCTATATTTTATGAGCCCAAAGTAGTGGATGATCAGTGGTGTTTTCACAATTTTAGAGTCTAAAACATCAAAGAAGACTCTAAGGGGGGAATTTTTCATAAAGTTAGTCTCCAAAGTCAAAAAATGTATACAAAAATCCAGAGGAGAACTCTCTTAGTCCAGGATAAACAAGGAATTCATTTTTTGTAGTTAGTTGGAAAGGTCTGAAAAAGGGTTAAACTATCACCATACCAATTCTCCTTCGAGAGAAAGCATAAAGCTTTGGTTTAGCGAGTGTGAAGAAAAGCAATATCACTCAGGTTCTTCCATTTATTAGTGAGTATGGGGCAACCAACAATAAACTCGATGCTTTTGTGTTGATGTTTTAGTGTGCATGAAAATGGCATAAAGAATGCTCGAAATATTTTTCATGGCTTAAACCAGAGTAAGAAAAAGATAAAATAAGCTCAAACAAGTTCCTTTTATGTAAATTTAGTCTCCCAGGTCTGAAAAAGAGATAAACCTATACATCGAAATACTCTTCTAGCCAGAATGAAATAGAGTATTCCTTTTTCATGAGTCATCCACAAGGTTTGTAAAAGATTTAAACTTATACATATGTGGATGTTCCTTCAATTCATTTAATGAGTTTGAAGGGACAAGCAAACTCGAAAATCTTGTCACTTTTTAAGGAGTCTGACAAGAGCTTAAAGGTAACTCCATATACCTTTCCCTTAAATTTTTAATGATCCCATAAAAGTCAACTCGTGGCCTCCTTACTATTTTCAGCGAGCTTGAAGGAAAGCTAGAAGAATGCTATAAATGGGAGGAGACAAGTGTCAAGAGCATGCAGAACTAGTTCCAAGTGCAAGGAACAACCCTAAGCATAGTGCACGGAACATGAGAAAGATAAGGAAACTCAAGGAGCATCTCCTCCAAGTAAAATGTTTCAAGTTGTGATGACAAGATGGTACAAGGCTAAGAGATGATGAGAATAGAGATTAGGGCTTGTATAACGAGCTAAAAACATGGAATCCAGCATCAGGATCATAAGCAT
Organism: Pseudotsuga menziesii; assembly: GCA_001517045.1. Classification (NCBI taxonomy): domain Eukaryota; kingdom Viridiplantae; phylum Streptophyta; class Pinopsida; order Pinales; family Pinaceae; genus Pseudotsuga; species Pseudotsuga menziesii. The sequence goes on from LPNX011029868.1 coordinate 126,958, forward strand.
GGGAAGGGCATAGGAAAATGCAGTTATATCTTGAACAAAAAGGAGAGGCCAATAAATGACTGTGAATCCAACTAAGAATCATGTCTCCAAGAAACAACGATATCAGGATCATATTAGAAGAAGAGATCCGATACTGGACATTTTGGTAGAAACATTCACAACTTTGTTATCTTCAACAAAAGGAATAATCAAGGCAGCGTCAACCTATGGATCTGTCACAGTAATATAGGGACCAAGACAAAGTCTCATTAGAGATCAATAACAATAAGGCATGAAAACGGTGTAATTGTGCTACAAAATGAAAGAATGATGATACAATACAATGATCATGCTACAAGTAGGAATGACAAATCAATTCGAATTCCCAAGGAGGTCATTCAAATTGAATGAGCGAGTCTAGCTTAACTGAATGTAAGCCACAGTGAACACTCAAGTTGACCACTGATCAAAACCCTAACTGACTCAACTGAGCCCTAACTGAAGTTGAAGTGCAATAAATGACTGAGTCTAACTAAAAGTATCTCAGACACATGTCATTGCAAGCCAACCAACAAGTGGTAGTGCATCGATGACTCCAATGAACCCTGATGAGGTTAACTGAAGTGTAACTGACCATCATAAGTGGTTGGAGGTTCCTCTGTTGACTCCAGCTCATTAAATAATCAATAACTAATCAATTTAATGAAGGAAGGCACCTTCACTACTCTGTTTAACTGATTGTAACCATCAATTATTAATATGGGGCATTAATGACACTTAGATCACCCCCAGAGTGCTCCAGTTAGCCTCCCCAAATGTAGGAGAAGGATAAGTTAGCCTCCTTGACTAAAGGTAGGCATGGGTGTGATCTTTCTGATGTCATCTAGTGCTCCTCTAATGTCAATTAAGTCAATAAAACTTAGGATAGTGGTTTAACTAGGACAAATTGACCAAAATGAGTGTGTATGGTGGTAANATGCTATACTTAGGAGGAGTAGAAAACATAAAATCCATAAAAATGCTAGGGCCATGGAAACTAAGGACATAGGTCACCCTGTACAATACTGAAACTCAAACAATGCTAAAAAACAAACTAAGTGAGGAAAAGAGGGAAAACCTAGTTGGAAACCCCCCCCTCAAGCTGAACACTGAAAGTAGTCTGATCACCCTGATGGACTCGCCCCCAATATTCAATGGAGGTAAGTGAACTTATTTTCTAAAAATATCTTGGTGAAGATGTCTACAAAATGCTCATCATTTGGGAAGTATTGCAGAATGATGGTCTTATCATGCACTAGTTCTCTTATATAGTGAATGTGTATCTCTACATGCTTGGTCCTCTACCTGGTAACTGGATCTATGGATATATTAATAGCACTTTTATTTTCACAAAATAGGACAATAGACAAATTACTACCAAGATCAAACTCTAAAAGAATGCCTTGCAATGAAACTGCTTGGATGCAAGCATTCACCGCTCCTTGATATTCGACCTTTGCTGAAGATAATGCAATGGAAGCCTGCTTTTTGCTAGACCAGAAAATGGAGCCACCACCAAACATGAATAAATATTTGGAAGTATACTTTCAATCAATAGAATCACCCTCCCAATCAGAATATGTGTATCCAACCAGCTCTAGCTCGGAGTCTGCAGCATAGTGAATGCCGTAGGTCCTGATTCCCTGAATATAATGGAGGATCCTCTTGGCTTCCTTCCAATGAATATCATGGGGCTACTGCATGTACCTTTATAAATCATTCACAGCATAACATATATCAGGCCAAGAATGTGTCAAGTACAACAAGCTACCAATCAGTTGTCGATAAATAGTGTAGTCCATGGGAGGTGTGCTTTTTTCTTCTTCAAGGCTGATCCATGAAAGGAAAGGGAATGGTGCAGGCCTACATTCAACAATGTTAAACTTTAATAACAGGTATAATATGTATTTGGACTGATTTTCCATTATCCCATCATAATTTTGCTCAATTTCGAGCCCCAAAAATGGTTTTGAGAGCCCCAAATCGCTCATTTCAAATGTATTGTGGAGAGCAATTTTGATGGCTGAAATAGAAGAAATTGTGCTACCTGTGATCAGTAAGTCATCAAAATATAAAACAATAATAATCAAGTTACCATCAGACTTATGTATATACACATTTGTATATGATCTACACCTTTGGAAGTTTTGCGAGAGAAGGAAGGCATCCATCTTGGAATACCACTCTCTTGGGGCCTGTTTTAACTTGTATAGTGACTTCTTTAGCTTGCAAACCAAATATGGATCAGAGATGTATCCCTCAGGATGCTTCATGTATATTTCCTCATGAATATATCCATGCAGAAAGGCTGAATTAATATCCATATGATGCACTTCCCAGTGCTTAGATGCTGAAATTGCCAAAACTAGTCGGATGGAGTCCATTTTTGCAACCGGTGCAAAAGTCTCATGGTAGTCCACACCTTGGACCTGAGAGAAACCTTTTGCCACCAGAATTGCCTTATATTTTAAGTTTATTCCATCAGCATCAACCTTGGTCTGAAACACCCACTTGCATTGAACCAATTTCCTTCCTGTAGGAAGAGAAACTAGCTCCCAAGTAGTGTTTTTCTGAAGAGAATTCATCTCTTCATCCATGGCGACTTGCCATCTCGGATCCTTTCGAGCATGGTAGTAGGATTTTGGGTCTGAAATAATAATAAAATAAAAATTTTTGGACATAAAATTATTAGGACAAGAGAGCTCAATAATTTCTCTTTGGAAATTCGACCGGGTTCTCCTTGGATCATCTGGATTTCCAATGTTATCTCATGCGGAGGAGAGTGTCTGTCGGGCCCATGTGGGAAGATGATTTTGTACTTCAGGTTCTCATTCAGAATCTAATTTTTTCTGTACATTGATATTAGAAATCATAGGATCCAAATCAGGTTCATCACCCCCAATTTCATCATCCAAATATTCAGTAGAATAGGAAGGAAATTCAACAGTTTTCTCCTTCACTAGTTCCACTTCTTGAAGATGCTCATCGAACTTGACAATCCTTTCGATGATGATATATTTTGTTTTGATATCCAGAAGATTGAAACCTTTTGATTCATTAGGATACCCAATAAATGGACATTCTATGCTTTGCATTTGCAAATCTCTTCTTTCATCAAGTGGAAGTCGGGCCGATGCAGTGGACCCAAACACCCTCAGGTTCGACACATCTTGCTTGTGTCTGAAGTATGCTTTGAAAGGGGTATTCCCTTTCATATATGAGTGTGGAAATCTATTATGAATGTATTCTGCAACATGCATGGCTTCATCCCACAAATTTGCATCCAACTTCTTTGATTCCAACATACAGGTGGTCATCTCCTTGAGAGATCGATTATTCCTTTCCGCTACATCGTTCTGCTGAGGAGTGTAGGGAATTGAATGTTGGACCTGAAAACCAATTTGGGAGCATATTTTTAGAAAATAATTATTGACATACTCCCTTCCATTATCATATCTCAAGATCTTGATCTTAAGCCCAGAGGCATTCTCGATCAAGGCCTTCAGTTTAGTGAATTTTTCACATACTTCAGACTTCTTTTTGAGAAAGAAAACCCATGTGCACCTTGAGAAATAAAAAATAAAATTCAAAAGATACCTTAATCCAGTCATGGATGTGACGGGAATTGGAGCTCTAATATCATAATGTATTATCCCCAATATGCATGTAGCTCGATTTGCCTTCCCCCGATCGAACTTGTGCTCAAGGTGTTTTCCAACCACACAGCCCTTGCAAATTCGAGTGGTTACCTTGACGCCCGAGAGGCCTTCAACCATGGATATTTTCCATAATTGATGTAAATATTTGAAATTTATATGGCCAAACCTCTCATGCCACAACCTACTAACTTCATTTCCATGAGTTAGCAGTGCGGTGGGCTTTGAATCCGCCACAAATTGGGAAAACTCATATGCTTTTGCATGATGGTTTGCAAGGCCTTTAGAAACAAGTTTCCTGGATGCAAGTTCCACTATATCAACATAATTTGGGCTGAAATATACTTTCTTAGGCACTCCTATATGTGTCATCTGATAGACACTAAGGATATTTGATGCCAGAGACGGTACATACAAAACATTTGAAAAATAGCCATTCTCAAGATCAACCATACCTTGTCCTTTTGAAATGATGGTGGAGTCATATCCCATGTGGATGGGGATGGATTTGCCATTTTCCTAGGATGAGAAGGAGTCTCTTTCAGCCATCATGTGGTTCAAAGCTCCAGAATCAATCAAGAGTGCTTTGGAATTCGAAGTGCTTGCCATGAGGGCATGACCTCTTTCATGCTGTGGTTCCCGATCTTGCTGATCTCTCCTCCGAAACCTTTCCAAAATATTGATGTGATTTCTCTCAAGGAGAGAGGTAGCTTCATCAATATTATTCTTCATGTAGGCATGTTCAAGGTGGAAGGCCTTCCCATAGTATGAACACTTGACTTTTTCCTTTTCATGATGCCCTTTTCCTTTGTTCTTCTTTGAGCCGGAAGACTCACCATTCTGCTGGTTTTCAACTTTAGGCTTAGGAGCTTCGAATTTAGTTTTTGGGTTCTTCTTGTACTTTCATTTACCTTTTAGATCTTTGGGCCCTAAGACGTGGAGGGCTTGATCATGAGAGGATCTGATGATCACCATCTGGACAAGCTTATCATGTTCACTTGTTAGGGACTCAATGAAGGCATTGAGTGTAGGCATCTTCCATCCATGGGTTGTGAGCTTCCCTGCACGGAATGTAGAGACAAAAACTGAATAATCAGCTCCAATTTTGGAGAGTATGGCGAGGATGAGCTGATCATCCTCCTTCTCCACTTTTTATTGCTTCAATAGTAAGACAATGTGCTTGAACTTTGTGAAAAAGTCATTCAAGGTCTCGAAATTGGAAAGTTGGAGAGACATCAATTCATTTTCAAGTTGGTAAAATCTCGGTCATCCTGATTCCCATACAGGATTTCCAGTTTGTCCCAAATTTCCTTTGGAGTCTTCAATCCTAAAAGATGGAAAAGAAGATCCTGGGAAACAGAGAGGCACACGAATCTGAATGCTTCATCCTTCTTGTTCAAGAATCTAGCTTTGTAAAAGCAAGCTCTTCTTTAGTGTTGATAGTGACCCTATAGTGTCCTCTGGCACATAGCTGGATCTCCATATCTCCTTTCCATGAGTGGAAATTGAACAGAGTCAAAATATCTACAGAAGAAGCCATCTGAATTTGCTGGAGCGAATGCTTTCACCTGTTAAAAACATGAAAATCACAACAAAAGGGGCAATGTAAGGTCAGAAAACCTTCACATTTTAGGCTTTCATCACACCCAACATAGTCAATCAAGAAAGTTTGATCAACAAGTTCCTTACTGGGGGTATTAAGTGGTAAGCCTTGGCTTCTGGTGTAGTGCTGGATTTTTGAGCTATTGCTCAATTTTCATGCAAGATCTATCAAAAACCTTGTTTTGAGAGATCTGAGCTTCGTCCCACTGTGAGCTCTGATACCATATTAATCTGTCACAATAATCTAGGGACCAAGACACAGTCTCATAAGATATCAATAACAATAAGGCATGAAAATGGTGTAATTGTACTACACAATAAGTAGCCGCTCTGTATAATCAAAATGAAAGAATGATGATACAATACAATGATCATGCTGCAAGCATGAATGACAAAGCAATTTGAATTCCCAAGGAGGTCATTTGAATTGAATGAGTGATGTTACATAGAAAACTGCTTATTTGCAGGAAAATATATTTCTATTAATATAAATCCGAGATTACAATAGTGACAACCTCTATTGGCACGTCTGTGAATCGGAGAAACTGAGTCCTCCACCTGGGCCTCCACCACTTCAATCCTCCATTTCTCGATAGCAAGCTCACAAGTAAAGGAAATATTGGGAAGAACACAAAGTGCTCCAAGGGACAAAGGGATGCAGACTCAAGTATAAGCTCTGACAACAACGGACTATAGTTTTCTTGCTCTTCAATTCCTCCCCTTTCAATGTATCCAAAGGGTTCCTTACATAGTGTTTCAATGGGGTAATGGAAGGTCAAATTTGAGCAATCTTAAGGCATATGGAAGGCTAAGAGATAAGTGACTCGGATCCATATCAAGGAAAACTCCAAAACTATTTAGCCTTTTGCACACATCTCGATGTATGTAGGTTTAAGGATCAAATCCGCATATATACACAAGAATAGGTTTAAAAGTCGCATATAGAAAATAATGCATGATTTTAGGGATGATATTGGAAACATAAAAGGTACACACATGGTCCATGGGGTCTAAAGAGTCTGCAAAGGGACATGGAAGGCCATAAAGGTGTGATCCACCATGTGTGGTAAAATTAGTTGTAACACCCAATGCTCCCCATGCTGGCTCCTCACATCGAGATACACTGGGGGAATCCCACATTGCTGACAAAGTCATCGACTCTATTACCTAGCATCCTTACTTTTACACGACCTCTCCTTTGATGCCACCCCATTATGGTAATGCCCCTAGTGTTTCCTAACCAGGTTATGCCCTTGAGTTTTCATGCACAATGACTCAGTCCGAAGCCACACCTTCCCATGCTCCCCTTGCACTAGTTTAACACGTTCACTAATCGAATTGTTCGACACACTCATGTAATGTCCAGATGACCAGATTTATAGCCCCACCAACTTCTCCTGCCTATTACCCACCACCTTTGTAACCTACTTCAGCTCCGACTCTGACTCCTACTCCTCCAGGAAAAGTATATGCATAGTAAACCTCCCTAATCAACCCACCCCCAATAATCAACAAGGGTAGGGAAGATGACATAGAGGTAGGAATGGAAGTAACAACCTGTCTCAAGGAGGTGGCCAACAACCTAACCCTCCAAACAATAATGAATCCAACCATCCTACACAGAATCCCCAACATCCTCCTAGACCTAGAAAGAACCCACAACTGTGGACTAACCATCTGTGCACCATTTGTAACACTTACGGCCATTACACAGATCAATGTTCTCATATGAACTGCATCCTCCGATTACTCCAAACTGATATTCAACATGACCCCAATGGGGCTACTATAGCTCATCCAAACCCAACACCACCAGGTCCTCTACTTATGGTGCTCCAAAACCCCTTACCAAACCAAGGGATGGTTGCAAACCAACCCTTAGCACCAAAAAACACCACAACCACTTCTGCGGGCCAACCCATTGATCCTGGTATCAATCACCTCATGACGTTATTGTCTGATGTCAACCTATAGAATCGACGAAACCAATATGGATCCACCATGAAAACCATTATCCCCTCTGCGAAATCTACCTCCACCACTCCAAATATGTCTTTGCATCTGCCAAGACCCCCCATGGATGGGACTTCAAAAGTCCCGCAGTTCCCTTTGCATCACATTGTGAATAATGCCACTGCTATATCTTCTCTCAACTATAGTATAGTCGATGACTTGACCCAGTATCCATTGGAAATTTCTGCTTTGGAAGTCCTCAAAACTTGTCCTTCATAACTTAAAGCCTTGTTATCTGCGTTATGTTCCATTGGTCCCTCTGACTCTAGGTTGATCACCTTCGATCTGGATCAAGGAGAACCCTAGATTCCACCATCCATTTCCTTCCAAGTTCTAGTCACGATTCAGAATTTGGTTATTCATAAATGCATCATTGATGAGGGAGCATCCACATGTGTTATGTCAACCTTTGTTTGATATAAAATTGGATCCCCAAACTGTCAACCTTCCATCACTTTCGTTTGCACCTATGATGGTCATGTCGCTCAACCACAAGGTACTCTCACAAATGTCCCCATCTAGTTAGCTGGAAAAAATAGTGTTGATTGATATTGAGGTTGTCAACTGCAAACTTGATTACAATATCCTCCTAGGATGCAGTTCTATGTATACAATGCAAGCCATTGCCTCTACTGTATTTTGATTCTTGATCTTCCCTCATGATAGAAAGATTGTGAACATTGACCAACTGATAAATTATGACCCTAAGGGACCAACCACACCAAAACAAATCCTCCCTACTGTTGAAACTACCATCGAAAGGGTTTCCATACCTTCCCTATCTGATGTTGGACTAGGTTTATTTTCCAACACTTCATTGAAGGACACCTTTTTTTCCTTACCACCTTCTCCTTCACTGACTAACATATCCTATTTGTGCACTATCACATTCGATAACGTTCTGACCTCCTTACAGCCATAGTTGCAACCTCAACCACATTCCTTAAGGAATTATTCAGGTTCATTCCCCGTACACATGATCCCCTTCCTTTTCCCACCATCTGGTATTGTGAGTAAGCTGGTCATGGCTACTCTCAACCTTCCAAGTTTCACTTTAGGTATTCCCATGTGGTACCTTGATACCCCCACCCTTACCCCAGCTCCACAAGTCATGCTAACTTCCATCCAACCTATTGAGATGATATCACACCCACCTCCTAGTATACCAATGACTACTCTTGTCTTTGATGCTGCCCCCCCTCCTCCCAAGAAGACTGGGGAAATATGCCCAAAGAGATGACATAACCATGTCTTCCTCCTACATGTGAATTATGCGATGTCCAAGGCTAGGTGACACAAAATTGTCCCAATTTTCCTATCCTTCACAGCCACATGCTCACTATAGTCAAGTCTGATGATGCCCTAGTGGTCAATGTACCAGACATACCTATGGTTAAGAACAAATATCTGTACACCAAAAATCCATGAGCAGTTTGTGGATTATATGGTCATTATTCTCACCATTTACCAAACTTGTCCGAGTACAAGTTTCTCCTCAGTGACCTCTGCAAACACTCTCACGAGTCCGACATTACTCTCCTTGAGGAGATCCACCCTCTGAATTCTTCCTCAGACACCACAAACACCAATTACACGATCTCTCTTTCTAGTAATCCTTCCTCCTCATCGAGCGTGGAAGATCCCCCTGATCTATTCCAACACCACTTTCATGATGACGAAGAGATCCTTGAAACCGCTTTTGGTTTTACCTCATTTTACTTAGTCGATGGTGTGGAATCAATTCTTCCCATTGAATTCTAGATTCCATCGCTCTGCCTTGTCATCAAAATTATACCTGATACTTCACCATTAGAACAATGCCTACTTATTCTTGAACATACCAATGAGGACCGTCATGCTGCTCTCCAAATGATCGAAGTGTCTAAGACTCAATCAAAGTCCGAATATGACTCCCATGTCCACCCATGCACCTTTAGCAAAGGGGACCTAGTCCTTGTTTATGACCAAGCCCATGATAAGACTGGAAAAGGGAATTTTGAATCCATGTGGTATGGCCCTTATTTCATCCATTGATGTCTTGGAAAGGGTCATATATCCTTGCTGACAATGACGGTCACCTCTTGAAGAATCCTCGCAATGAGCTCTACCTCAAAAGGTTCTGTGCCTAAAGTTGCTTACCATGAGTACCCTTCTATCATAGTTTTTCTTTCTTGTTTTACATTGGTATTTCCAACTATCATTGGTGACCCCCTCTAGTAGTCGCTTCACGTCTAGCTACAGTGAGTCCAATGTTGCACTACGTTGCATCCTCTTCCCATGAGTGGGTGGATATAATCCATGCACCTTGCCCCTACACCACTGGTACATTGATGGAGGGTGCAGTCCCATGTCTGCATATACACACAGTATTTCATCAGTATCTATCACATGTATGATATAGCTACCACTGTGCTAGCATATCGTCAGGTCCCTAGGCCTATACTGGAGGTTGAGGAATCTATAGATCTATCTGGTAGTCCATGCTCATGTATGGATGGTCCTATATGAGTATAGGAATTTTCTGCCACTGTGAAAAAATCTCTTGGTTGAAGAAACAACCTACTAGACTGCCTCCCTCCCTACTATTTTTTTGGGCCATTTCTTGGAGTCACCTTGATTTGCATGGCATTACATGAATCAATCTTGTACATATTGGAATGTTCCTGTTCCATTCGCTCCATTCATATTGCAAACTTGGCATTATTTTACCGCCATCCATTGTCCCACAAGGAGGCCCCATCAGTATTCTACTGTTATACATATCGACTGTGCTCACAACATCACCCCTTTGGTACATCAAACACTTCCTCCTTGCTTGAATGACCATTACAAAGTTTCTATTAAGCTCTTTTTTTACTCCTAAAAAAATGAAAAGATTGTTGAGCACACTTGCTTCCTTTCACACTCGTAAAAGTATTTGAAAGGGCGTCTATGTTGCCTTGTTTATATCCTTTTTCAAACTACATAGACTATCAAAAGAAAAGGACCACCCTAGCACCTTCCATCTAAGAACATTTCCCTTTGGATCCTTTTATGCTTTGTAAGGGAATTGGGACCATAACTTACAAAAAAACTCATTATGGGTTGTCTTTAAGCTCTTCTCTAGATCTCTCATAAAGAAAAGATTGTCGAGAAAACTTGGTTTCATTCATGCTCATAAAAGTATTTGAATGACCTTCCAGTCAGTATAGCTTTAACCTTTTCTGTCCTGTTGGACTACCTACGGTAAAGAAGTCTCTCTTCCCTTTTCAGTTGGGAGCAATTTCCTTTGTACAATTTTATCCTTTTTTCGGGCTTAGGATACCGCCATAAGAAAAAGAGGCCACACTAGAGTATTGTTCCTATTTTTAGACTCTTTATACATGAAAACACCATCGAGCATTTACTATCTCGGGCTTGACAAAAATCCATGGGATAGTATCATATCAAGCATACTTCTATCCATTCTTTGTTCTTGTTAAAATATGAAGAAGGCCTACAATGGTGTCTCTAGGAGCCATCACATATGATATCACACTATGGCAGCTCTTCCCCATTGGGTCACCTTTGTTTAGAGTGCTTTGTGATGAGTCTCCCTTGGATCCCCTAGATATCACTATTCCATTTACTCCCCTAAGTATTTCCCATTGTAGTTATCTCCTCAGTTTCCCATCTATGATCCCTTTCCCAGGAGTCAGTATCATTTACTGCCAAGTCATCCCCACCATCATACTATGAACAAAGGAATTTTGAGTCCCCCATACTCCCCTGACCCTATTCCCCATTCAATGTCTCAGTCCCTTGACTATTCCACATATCTGGTTATCCCCCTCATGCTTCTATCAAGGGAACATCATTTCCTTGTTAGATGTAGGTCTCCCTCTGTTGACGTTAAGACATCTATTCCGAAGGATAGACCCATAGGTCCCTATATCCTAGTTTCATCTACCTCATTGATGAGTTCCTTGGACCACTTGAAAGGAGTCATTAATGCCTTTCGGGTTGGTCATGTCTCCCATGCTCAAATTTAGCTACACTATCACACTGTTGAGATTCATACAGGGTATTAGTCCTTTCATTATTTAGTTGAAGACCCTAGTTGTCACTTGAATCTTGCACATTGGTAAGTATATTTGTGGGACCCATATAGTCTCATGTCCCTTGTGATTTTCAAGCTACGTTGGATTTAGTGTTCGAAAGCCCCTCAGTGTCATGCTTCAGTGTATCTCCAATACTTGATGTTGTATATTGTACGACATAGATTTTGACTCTCAATCATTGAGTCCATCAAGTTATGTACACCTCCAGATCCAACAAAGCATCAATTTTTATGATATTGCATTCCATGTGAATGCCATTGTTCCTATGTATTAGTTCTTTAGATCAATTTATGTATTTAGCCTCCCATTCAAGCCATCATGATGTACTACCCATTGTATATATGCACTAATCAGCTCCAATTATTTGAGCCTTGATCCCCATTCTTATTTTTTATACATTGTTATGAGCATGGGTATGCCCTCCTTGTCCATATACATCTCTGATATTATATGCACCTCATCCATTTTTGAGAAGAAATACAAAGCAAAAGACACCGTAGTTCAAATGAGGAGACTCCACTCCTCCACGGTCCTCTATAGTATCTCCATCATTGTCACCATTTTACCTTTATCCTATGATGTCTATCGACCATATGATGAGCTCCTACCCTCTCACATCAGGGGGAAATCTGTTAAGACCAAAAAATGTTCACCTAGCTCTCCATGGTCCAAACCATAACTATGCATCATATTCCCACCATTATTTCCTCCATTTTGACCTTCACAACTAAAAATACACTAAATATGGTCCAAAACATTATTATTCCTTTCCCATAAATGAAGGGAAGTTGAGCATTTATTGTGATTTATCCCCACTCTCTCCAAAAATGACCAAAAAACCCTAAAAATGAGAATGGGTAAAAAACCATAGATAAATACCATGGAAAATGAAATACCATGGGTCTTTACCATGGGTCAAAAACCCTTGGACCATCCTATAAATACATTGTGAAGGCCTCCCCCAAAACACTTTTTGTCACATGAACTTTTTGGGCATTCCAGAAACACACTTTTTTGCCATTATTCCCATATATTGCCATATCATCTCCCATGGTGTACGTTGAGCTAGCTTCATACCCATTTGGATCCATTCCCCATTTGACAACCATTTGTGGAAGATACTAGAGACCCAAACCATGGAGCTACGAGACCATTTTGTCAAACGGCTACGGTAGACCACATTACAAAAAAAGGTATGAATGCTTTTATGTTTGTTAGTTAGTAAAATATATCTAAAAAAATCTAAAAATATTGATATTGTTGTTCTTGTTTCCCATTTCGATTTTTGAAATCTAACCTAATATCTAGGGGATCTAGGGTAGGTTATTTTGCACGTAGTAGGGGAGAAATACATACTACACTAATCTTAGAGTTATTACTCCTCCGGTTGGTTACTCTTCCAGTCATATGGAGAATTTGTCAATTTCTCCTACATTGCAGATTTGTATCGTTGGTCTGTTTGTGTCTAAAGCTACTTTGGTCACGTTTGTGTCATTCTCATGGTTTAAGGATAAAACCTGTGTGAACCATTCTGTAGTTGTCTTGACCTTTTTTGTTGGCCACTCCCTAGTATCAGTGCATTACATCAATTCTTCGACGTTGCTTGATGCAAAACTTTGTCCCAGTTCCAAATCAAATAAGTCTTTGGTTTTCCTCATGTTGGATGATGGAGGATGCATTAATGCCTTTCTTCCAATAGTTCTCTTCCTATTAAATTCAACACATATTGCTCTAGGAATGAGATTTAGAGTTTATGATAGTACCTAGGGGATTACAGTCATCAGTGGAAATTTCCCTTGCTTTTGGGTAGCGGGAACACCTTAATGTTCCATACTTGTTTGATTCTTTAGGTGATAGACTTCAATACCATTTATTCACACTTGTTAGAATGTACTAGGTGCCTTGGATACCATTTTAATCGCTGGTGGTCTCCCTCTAATTATTTTCATCAATGACTGGTAATCAAACAGCTTCCTCCATGTTCGACTTCAACTCCTTTATTCACATGGTTAGGATTTGTACCTTTGCATTGTTTGGATTGAAGACCTTGGACCAACTATAGTATCATAATCTTTCTCTATTTCCCAAGTTTCACAAGACCTTGTCACACTTAATATGACATTTTTTGAGACATAGGTCCACCTTGTATTCTTGTGGATATGATCTATTATTGAGCAGGGATCCATGATGTTCATTTGTGGCCATGAATCCTCTAGATTTAACATGGTGCCTTTCTGCATATTATGCGACTATGATAGTTACATCAGTTATACACATGTTGGATCCACCTTCTATTTTTGTGCTGATAATTTGTATATGGACATATATGTCCCAGAGATCAGATTGTTTGACATTTACCTTTCTTTCAGGTACCTTCGTTTGAGCCTACAATCTTGGTTTCTCCAGTTTCTTCGACTCCATGACTCAAATATTCCCTATTTATAATGTATTTCGACTATCGCCTTACCCTCTAAATGTTAGAGTATGGTAATTTAGGAAGATATTCCATATGCATTGATTGTGTTCATCGCTCAGGAGATGAGTTTGGTCTTGTTAGAGTCATTGAAAGAATCAATTTAAAGATTCGAATGTAAGTCAGGTCAATAGTACCCAAGTGTCAATAATTTTTATTTATTTTTGGTGTCTTGCTAGACAAGTCATCCCAGTTAGTTAGACAAGTCGGCCCTATTAGGTTAGAGGTCAAGTCAACTAAAAAATATAAACTGGGAGGCACCCCCCTTCATTTATACTCATTCACTAAAGCTGTTTTGCAAGAGAGAGAAATATTAGTGAGCCAAAAATAAGAGAGAAGCAGTTGTCTGGGATTTACACTACTCTAGTTAAGTTCCATACTAAGGAATTTGTGAGGGGTTTTCTCCCTTATAGTTTCCCTGAGGAAAATATTTGTGTTCTTGTGTTCTTATGTTTCTGTGCTTGTTGTTCTTTAAGTGATCTACTATTGAAAATTTGTTTTAAGATATCATATAAGCAAATTAAGAAAACTTAACATGGTATCAGATACACCTTGAAAGGAAGGACTGCACAGTTAAGGTTTTGTTACTCTGAACAAATCCCTCGACAGATCAACCAGAAAAGAGGGCTCTCTCAACTCGCCATTGAAGAGCGCATCTTTATTTGAAGACATAACTGAATTTTGAGAAGTTTCAGTTTTGGACCAATTACTACTGTCGGGACAAACTAAGGCTTCATTTTCCCTGAGACTCCATCATCAATATCATAAAAAGCAAGATACAGTCTACCTCACCCTAGGGAGGCACATCTGATCCATCACTCAGATTTACCAGTGATCCCAAATGAAAAATTAGGGTTTCTACATCAAACCCTAGGTCACCGAGAAGGAGGTCAGTCAAAAGCTATTTTCTTCAAGTAAGTACTATTCCTCCTTATTCCATTTGAATTTCTTATCCTATTAAATATGAAAAATAATACCAAGCTAGATGAAAATTTTGAAGGTGTTGAAAAATTTAGAGGATGGACGTATAGGATCATGCTCATCCTACAAGGGAATGATCTACATAGATTTGTAAAGGAGGAAGTGAAAGAATGAGAAGAAGCTGAAGCCATGTCCAAGTATAAGAAGGATATGATCATAGCTAACTCTATGAAAGATAACTTGATTCCTCAAGTATCCTCAAGGGAGACTCCAAAAGAAATGTTTGATGCTCGATTTAGTTTATTTGAAGGAAGAAATGTTAATAGGAAGATGACCCTGAGTAATCAACTCAAAAGTGTAAGAGCTCAAAATTTAGAGACCATGCAGTCTTACTTTACAAGGGCAGCTCAATTCAAGGATCAGTAAGAAGCCATTGATGATATGGTTGAAGAAGCCGCAAAGTTGTGATGACAACCTTAAATGGTTTTCTAAGAGATTGGGAATCCTTTATCCAAGGAATCTATTTAAGAAGGAAACTAACCAAATTTCTAAAGTTATGGGAAGAATGCGTTGAAGAAGAAGAAATGATAGCAGCTAGAGAAGAAAATCTAAAGGATAATGATGATCAAGCCTTGACAGCTCATACCAAAGGAAAAAGGAAGAGTAATGACTATCCTCATAAGACTCAAGGGTTTAAGAGGCCCAATAGAGACTTCTCAAATTTTGAATACTTCACTTGCCACAAGTTGGGACACATTGCCATCAACTATCCCATGAAATCAGAAAGAGTAAAACATATGAGAAGATTTTAGGCCCATGCCGCTAAAGATAGTGATCAAGAAGTTGAAGAAGAAGAAAAGAAGGACGAAGACTCCAGTTAAGAATATGTATTAATCTCTTCTCTAATAGGACCAGTCTTAACAGGAAATGACACTTGTCTAGTTGATAGTGGTGCATCTAAGCACATGACAGGTTATAAGGACTAACTCTCATGCCTTGTACAAAGTAATCTCCACACAAAGTAATTCCTAGATACGATTCCCAATACCCCATTAAAAGGAATATGAGAAGCATCCTATAAGTTGGATTCTGGAAATCCTATGAAGATGAAAGATGTCTTGTATGTCCAAGGACTAAAGAAGAATATTCTTTCCTTTTAAGCCTTAAACAAGAAAGGCTTCAGAGTTACTTTTGTGGATGGAAAATTTCTCAGGTGGACAAAAGGTAAAACCATGGATGATGCAGTAGAAATTGGATTTGAATAAGGAGGACTCTACAAACTGAAGGGACATACAAATTCAACATTAACAAACAGTACCATAAACCCATGTGAGCTATGGAACATAAGGATTTCTCACATTCACTACAAAGCTCTACCAATTGTATGCAAGGTTGTGACTTGTCTACCAGAAATCTAGATATAACATGAAGGAGTGTGCAAAGGATTTGCACAAGGACAGAATACTAAGAATCCTTATCCAAAAAGTGACAGTAAAGAAAAAGGGATATTAGATATTATCAACTTAGACATATGCGGGCCAATGTAAACCACTTCATTAAGAGGGTATGTCTACTATGCTTCTTTTATTGATGACTACTCCCGCAAGACTTGGATATACTTCTTGAAAAAGAAGGATGAAGTGTTTGAAAGGTTTAAGGAATTTAAGGACCTAGTGGAAAACGTCTCTGAAAAGAAAATAAAGACATTGAGGTTAGATAATGGAGGAGAGTTCACATCAAATGAATACAATGATTACTGCAAGGAAGCTGGGATTAAGTGGGAGCTCACCATTCCCTATAATCCATAACAAAATGGTGTGGTAGAAAGAAATAATATATCTATCATGAAGCTATGAAAGCTATGATACATGATCAAGATATACCGATGTACCTGTGGGAAGAAGCAACCATAAAAACAATATATGTACATAATAGAATCTCGCACAGTACCCTTGGGAACAAAACTCTAGGAGAAATATTTTCTGAATAAAATACTAGAATAAGTCACCTAAAGATATTTGGTTGTCCTGTATATATACACATTCCCAAGGAGAAAAGAACAAAGTTATATCCTTCAGGAAATAAGGGATTGTTCGTAGCATATAGTGAGCAATAAAAATCTTAGCGGATCTATATCCCATGATACCATCAAATTTTACTTAGTAGAGATGTCACATTTGACGAAGATACAAAATTTAGGAAGTTAAAGAAAGATAAGGAAGATGAAGAGGAGCATGAAACTCCAAAAGCTATTGAAAGTCCTAAACCAGTTAGGAACGAAGAAGTAGTTCAGATGCCTGAGGATCATGATATGAGAGAGCCTCAATTACCTAAATAATTACCCAGTGAAATTATTTCTCGAAAGAGAAAACCTGCCTGGGCTCGTGAAGTAATCAAAGAAGCAAAAATACATGGTTCTCTAGAAGGAACCATCCGAGAAAAAAAGAAGCCAAAGTCATACCCTAGCTATATGGATTTAATGTGTGATCTAGTTGATAAAGAAATGACATGCTTTGAAGAATAAATAAAATAGAAGGAGTGGGATGATGCAATGGTTGAGGAATACCAATCCATTACAAAGAATGATGTGTGGAAAGTAGTACCAATACTGAAAGACAACTCAGTGGTAGCTTCAAAATGGATCTTCAAAACTAAACACTCAGTAGATGGTAGTGTATAAAAGTATAAGTTAATATTTGTAGCTCAAGGATTCTCTCAGAAAGAGGGAATCGACTATGATGAGACCTTTGCACTCATAGCTAGGTACACCTCAATCAGATTTATCCTTGCCTTGGCATCCAATATGAAGTGGAAGCTACATTAAACTGATGTGAAGACAACCTTTCTAAATGGCTTGATTGAAGAAGAGGTATATATCGAACAACCGCAAGGGTTTGAGACTAATGATCAGGAAAATTAGGTATGTAGACTAAGGAAGGCATTCTATGGGTTAAAGCAAGCACCCAGAGCATGGTATGGAAGGATCGATATATTTTTGATGAGCTTAGGATTTACCAATAGTAAAGAAGAATCCAACCTCAACTATACAATTGAGTATTATGGGATTATGATTTTATAACTATATGTAGATGGTCTATTCTTGATAGGAGAAGATAAGCCCATTGTTGGGACGCGTACCCTAAGGATTATTAGTTTTGGTAACTCCGCGGTTGTTTGTAAGCGGAGTTATGGGTCAAAATAGTCTTAGGGGTGTCGGGGTAAGTCAAAACCCCTTTTTGTAATAAACCCATGGTTTAAATCCAGGGTTTAGGGTTTTGGGTGCCCATGGTTTGAAGCCATGGTTTTGTAATAACACTATGTATAAATAGGCATTTTTGTAAATAAGAAAGGTTAGGTTTTATGATGTAAGAAAGACTAAGGTGAAGTTAAGGCTGATTTTGTAAGAAAAGGTTAAGTCCCAGATGTGTGCGTGGACGACCTCTGCAGCTGTGTGTGCAGAGGGTTTTGTAAGAAGATTGAGAAAAGATCTGCAGCTGTGTGCGCAGAGGGTTTTGTAAGAAGATTGAAAAAAGATCTGCAGCTGTGTGCATAGAGGCCTGCTGCTGTGTGCGCGGCTGTTAAGGACTGAAGGGATCTGTAGCTGAGTGCGTAGATCAAACTGTGGTTTTGTAGCAAGTTGAATAAAACATAGTTTGTGGACGTAGCCCCTACACTGGGGGTGAACCATGTTACATTTGGTGTTGTGGTTTCTTGTGTTGTTTCTATTTCTGTTATCTTTTATGCATTAATAACTGTGTACATTTGATAACTTAGATCACTGCTAATAACAAGCTTTGCTGTGAATTCCCTGTAGTGGGTTAAGCAAGTCACGGTTTTTTATCTATCTGCGAAGTTGTATAAAAGTGAATGACACAGCTGTGTAATTATTGATTAATAAGTTAGTAAAGGCTAAGGTACAGTAATATCCCTCTTTGCTTGCAGAAACCTGATTCTGCGGCACCCCATTGCTGTTTCGGGTGAGACTGCAACCTGTGCACAGGTTGTTTCCGAAAGGGCCAACAAAGTGGGTCTTTTGTTGGTGCAACATAAAAGGATTAAACCCGGGTCTGCCCTATTTCCCAACAAATTGGTTCTGTTGCCGGTTGAACTCAGTATCTGCTCAAGAGGGGTTTACGTCGTACCTCGAGGGCTATGTTTTGGAGGCCCTCTGTGACGAAAATCGGTGATTGGTTTGCTGAGACTTATCTGCACTTCGCACAACAAGAGAACACAAATTCACGTTGTAGCGCATGTGACTTTTTACAAAGGTATGTTTTTTATGATGCTTATGAAATTTTTTTTAGTAGTATCCACATAGAGTTGTACCAATGGTTTTCTAGGTTAATAGAAAGAAGGACGAACTGCCAAGCTCGACGGGCTCCCACGTGGACCCCCATAAGGGTCAATCTTGTGCAACATGTGAACAACAAGGTATCCCACACCATTGATTTCTGGACGATGTGCACATTGGAAGCTTTCATAACAGAGTTTTCCATTAATACAAGTACCTCCTTCAGCGAAGCTGAATGGCAGTTCTTCAAAGGTCCCCGTGGTAAGTTTTTGAATTCATTAAGCTTGTGGATTAAAATACTATTGGCTGAAAAGGGTATATTGTGGTTTGAATCAGACTGCTAGCTTTGTAGTACTAACATATGTTTTCAAGTGATAATACCTTCGACGAGCAAAGTGGTTTGCTGCAAAGTGGAAAAAGGTACAAAAGAGATTTTGACTCCTATTCCTTAGGTCAGGCTACCACGTCTTCCCCTGTAAATTCTGAAGAGTCAGGCTCTAAGGAAATCCCTTCGCTTGGAAACCCCCCTGTCACCCCGCAGCGAAGCCCTGTTACCCCTGAAAGTCCGTCGCAGTCTGACAGTCAACCAAGTCCGAGTATTATGGCCACAGGTCAATATGCCTCTGTAAATCCCCCTACCTCGACATCCTGTCCCCCTTCCAACCCTCCTAGAACCGCCATGGCCCACCTAGTTGATGATATTAAGTTTCCCATCTTCAAAGGCACGGGATCCGAAGACCCCGAACAGTTCTTGTTTTTATGTGAAGCAGTATGGAACGTGAAGAATATTACAGACCGGGATGTGCGAACCGCGCAGCTCATTACTTCTTTCCGGGACCAGGCTTTGACTTGGTTCATGAAATTCTCCAGTACTCAGAACCATACTTTAGATGAGATTAAGGCAGCCCTCACCAAAGAATTTAAGAAGCCTAAATCAGAATCGCAGAGCATCACTGAGCTCAAAGAGATTCAACAGCGGCGCGGTGAATCCGTGTGGGACTTTGACCAGAGATTCACAGTTCTACTAGACCAAGTCAGCTTTACCATTAGTCCTGCGCAGCACAAGGAATGGTTTATCACAACATTATTACCCCATATCTGAACTCCGCTCATGCAACAGAAGGTTGGTGACCAGCAAGAAGCTCTGGAAATTGCAATGAAGCTAGAAACCGCCCCCGTCGGAGATGATTCCGGTCTTGCTCAAATCCAAGCGCAGCTAGCAGCCATGGCCCTAGATCTCCATGATATGAAGAAGGCTAAAACTAGTCGAGAGGAGGTCTGGTGTACGCACTACCGGACAGAAGGTCACGATAGGGACCAGTGCCCTGGGGTCCGACCCTACTTAAATATGGGTGCGCCCAACCAATTCAATCCCGGTGTTCTATATTGTGAGATTTGTCGAACCACTGGCCAACATCACCCTGAAAACTGCCATCTTCTTCAGCGATATGTTCAAGTTCCCAAGAACCCCTACTACAAGTTCTGTAAGTCAGTAGGGCATAATGAAGAAGAGTGTCGTAGCTATGACCTCATGCGAGAGTGCATCTCTGATGTCTACCGAGTGCAAAATGAAGTCCACAATAATGAGGGCTATGGTTACCGCGGTGGTGCCTCTGGAAGAGATGCCTTTGGAGGTCGCGACCATGGTGGTATACCCGGGGGAGGTCGAGGTCAGGTGGTGTGTTACAATTGTAACCAAGCTGGCCATTTGGCTTGTGACTATCGGAACCCCACCACAACCTGATGATATTTCCGCGCAGTCGACCACGTGATTGAACAGTGTCCCCAGCTCATAGAAAAGATTCAGGAAAACAACAGTGGCACTACCCAGACTATTCAGTTGATTTCAGTTGAGCAGAGACCGACTGCAGCCATCAATGTGGTCACCCAGAGTGGCGCCAGGATGCAAATTCAGCATTCGCAGAAACAACCTGCCGAGGTGTGTGCATGTAAGGCCTCCGCGCAAGTCCCCACACTTAATACTGCGCAAGACCAAGCACTAGTCAAGGTGGCTCCATGCAATATTGTTGACCCTCGCACACCCGCAGTACCTGCACAGCAACCTCATCAGGCCTCGCAACCGCAAGATGCTTCGCCGGATAAAGTAAGTACACTCTCCTCCTTTTTACAGAGTTGTATGAAACTCTTGAGGAATCAGAATGCTTTAAAAGAGCTGCAAAAAGTTCTTGTTGTCACAGACCCTTAGAGAGGAGTTGATCAGGAGAAAACTGTTAGTCGTGTTCGAAGAACGGGGAGGGAAATGAGATTGAATGTTTAGATAGGGGAATATGATATGACTGATGTCATCTTGGATCTTGGATCAGAAGTTAATGTCCTACCCAAGCAGACTTGGGGAAAAATGGGAAAACCTTCCCTGGATTGGTCACCTATACAATTGAGATTATCTAACCAGTAAAAGATTATGCCCCTAGGGAGACTTCTTAGTGTTCCCATAGATCTTGATGGGGTAAGCACTCTAGCGGATTTTGAAGTTATCGATATCATTGATGACAGCAACCCTTATCCAGCCTTATTGGGAATTGAGTGGGCCATGGAAAATGCTGCAATCATCAACCTTAAGAGGAGACAGATGACCTTCGAAGGAAATGGTTTGCAAGTTATCATACCCCTCGACCCATCCCAAGGAGAACGATATATAGAACCAATCAGAGACGAAGGGGAGCAGGATACTCTAGACCACATCTACAACATTACAGCCCAGGAAGCAGATTATGTCAAGCCTGATGTTGACGACATACTAGATTGGAAATGTGATAGCTCCTGCATGTCTGATTCAGACGATGGTCTAGAGAATTGGTAGAATCGACTGTATGAGCTACATGGCCATAGGAGCGCACAACTCACCAAGTCTCTTAGATACCTTAGTGCGCAGCCCAGAGAGTTGCCTACCTATGTTGGGTTGACCGACCCTGGAGAATTTATTGTACAAGCACCTCAGTCCCAGAGAATGCAGACTTTGGAGACGGCATTAGGGGCTACAATAGCAGGGCGGACTGATAACAACAAGACTACTCCCAGTTGGGAAGCCAGCCAGAAATTTCTACGCCTCAGCTTCATAACCCAAGTCCAAGCAGTGCGACATAAGTTCATTGGACAGAATAGCCCTCAGAAACATTTGAGGCACAGTTATGCAGCATGGGACACCATCCCTCGCGAAGAGTGGGTGCATAAGTTCATACACACCTTGGAACCTCTATCACAAAAATGGTATATGGAGGCTGCGCTCCGACATGGAATTGAATACCAAACTAAGGGGCAGAACCAAGAAGCCAGCCCATCAAACCTAACAGTCCTGTCGCTGGCATTCCCAGGATGGGTCGAAGGGCAATACTATGCCAAGGATGCTGGTTGTCACGAAGTTCACACCCGGATTCTGCCGAAGTCCACAAACACAGTGAGGCTTAAAATCCGACTGTTGGGAAGCAGCCAATTTGGCGGCGGTAGTGTTTTAATTGCCTTAAATTCCTGTACTAAGGCCATTATCGAAAATCGAGCTCCATTTGGACAAGATTTTCGTTAGATTTGGTGCCTTCAATGCACCGTCCTACCCAATTTGATTGATGGCGTGTATAAGAAGATGCCTAAGTTAGGGAAAATTGCATTATGCATTTCTTCAAGATTTCTGAGTGAACCCATGACAACAGAACGAGAGATTGACGATTTGGTCAGAGAATTCAAGCAAGAGGGTCTGATAAGCTGCTCTAATCGGCCACCTACCCTTGCTCCCTATGAAGAAGCTCCCCCAGCACCACCATGGCCGATGCAGACACGGTCTGCCCGGAAAAAGATCAGAACTGAAGTTCGCTCCAAGCGAAACCAAGACCGGCAGAGGAAAACAGGGCAAACACCAGTAGATCATCCTATGGATCCCACCAGTTCAGCACAGGTCCTGGACGGGGGTAGGGAGAATATTGCACCACCGCGGCCACCATATCTACAACCTGTTCGCCCAGGTGCCACGTTACCCCGTCGAACAAAGCAGTTCACGTTAACCACACCCTCGCTGCCACAAGGAGTTCAGCTGATCGAAAGCATGACAGGGAAGATCGATCGGCTGAAGTACAGTGATCATGACACAAATGACCATGGAAAGTTTCCACAGTTTGAACCAGCAGAATACTTGCATCACGTCAAGTGCCTAGATCATAAGGTCACACTACTGGAAGTGCAACCATGGGCTGCAGGCCTAGAAAAATCTGGCCTACTCAAGATGCTTGATATTCCCCATTTCGGTCGCGGCATACATGTGGCCGTAGTGACCAAACAGTTTCTAGCCTTAGTGCATGACGGCTATTTATGGATAGGGGACTAGCAAATTCCTATTGACGCCGTGCTCATCCATAAGATCACAGGTTTACCAATGGAAGGACCTGATCCGGGAACTGAATTTTCGTCCAAACATGACGATACAAAGCTCACACAAACTATGAAAGAGTGATTTGGTCTGACAAAGGGGAAACGGGGATATCACACTTTCACAATTCAGGAATAGCCCATTCGCTTTGCAGCTGAACTCTTAGCCTGCAAACTCATACGGAAATGCAGGCCAACTGAAGTACCTGCTCCGGTTATCTGGATTGCTATGAACTGCGCTGAGGGGTATACTTATAATTGGGCCGCATATCTTGCGAAGGAGTTCCTGGAGGATGCCCGCGATGCACAGGAAAAAGGTATACCTTTTCATTATTCCTGGCTTTTAATACTTATTGCATTATTTGGGTGGAAAGAACCCACTGAAACCTAGTTTGTAGAGTTAAACCCAAGCATGCCAATGGCAGCGAGGTATGCCTCCTTATGGATATCCTTAGATAAGGTATCTCAGCAGATGACGAACACTGTGTTCATATTTTATGCCATGAGTATCCACTATGAGATTATGCGAACACCATGGCTTACCAATGAGGTGTTCTCTAAATACGAGGGTGCTGTGCACTTCAGTGCCGATATGCATCATGTTTTCATTCAAGCCCATGCAGATCCACAACGGCAATGCTTTAAATTACCATATGTAGTCACCGAACTAGATATCAGGGGTATAATTCAGCACTGGCCAACTGACTGGCTGAAAGATATAGGAAAAAAACCCTCTATTCCAGTTCCTCCAGCTACCAATATTGGCGCAGGTACTAGTCAGGCGCAGTAGCAAAGCCCATTGGAAGATAGCGAAGACCTAAGTGATTCACAGATGGATGATGATGGCCAGGGTGGAGATGGTGGACAGGACGAACAGGATGAGGAGTCGATCAAGACCATATCAGATCCTAACCCAGCAACGAAGCGCAAGTCACCAGAATTAGCAGAGGTAACCAAGCCATAGTCCCGCAAAAAGTCAAAAGCGTCGAAGGACAAATATATTGAAGAAGAAACCACGATAACGCTGGATGCCCTGGAGCAAGCTCTAGAACAGTCCACGGGAACACTTACTAAAAAATGGTCAGAATTTGCGGAACTGCATCTTGCTGGGCTCTTAGGTATAGCAAATAGGGTTTCAGAGCTAAAAGAATTAGCAGCAAAATCAGCACACAGTACTGTGACAAGTAGCACTACAACACCTACGCAGCAGGATATTAGGCAATGGCCACCCAGAGATCACCAAGGATAGGTATCAAGCACAGCTCTGATACCGCCTGATACAGATTCCTGGCCCCAGACGAGTATGACCGTAGGGCTCAATTATACAAAGATGTCCATGTCAGAACTGCACCTCTTCCAGCTCGCTATTACAAAGGAGATCCATGCACGAGACCAATTGTCCCAACTTCAATTGGAAGACACCATCAAACAAAACAAAACCTTTGCAGCACGCCTAGAAGCAGTAGCACAATAGAAGAAAGAGGATGAACATAAAACAACTATGCTGATGCGAGCACTGGACGAGGCATGTCAGAGTCTTTCTGACTGCGACATACAGGGAGCAGAGGAACCAGAGTAGAGAATCGCTAAGCTGAGAGACTATGCCCAGCAGTCTCGCAGCGAGATTGAAAGGATGAAGACAGAACACGAGAACCAGATCGCAGAACTTCAACTGTGCATCCCTCCAGAGACTCCACCAGAGGTCTGAGAATAGCGCCATTAGGACATCAAGGCTTCAGCAGCAAAAATATCAGATAATGTGGCCAGCGTCGCAAAACTGATGGAAGACAGCATAGAAGCATGGGCAAACCTACAGGACCATCCAGATGTAGGTAAGATCCAGGAAACCATCAAGTTGCACCAGGATGAATTAGATGTAGTCAGAGTAGAAATCAAGACGCTACCACCTATGCAGAAGATGGCTAAAGTGAAGCGCAGCAAGGAACTTCAGTAGGAAATCAAGTCCTGCAGGATGAAGGTAATGCTGCTGGAGAATGCGTTACAGCCCCTGGTTGATGAAGCATTAGAATTGAGAAATACTGCATAGAGCTAGCTCAAACTTTTGAAGACCTATGACACTTTTGCGCAGGAATGGGCTGATACAGAATCATCTTCAGTGTTACAGGAATTGGTGGAAAAGGAGAAAGCCACTGATGATATACTCCACAACCTCACCAGTCGCTTCCAGACTCTTGCGCAGAATATTCTCCGACCAGAGCCCTCGCAGAGTGTCCCGGGACGGGCCACTAGTGAGTCTTAGGGGCCTGTTGGGACGCGTACCCTAAGGATTATTAGTTTTGGTAACTCCGCGGTTGTTTGTAAGCGGAGTTATGGGTCAAAATAGTCTTAGGGGTGTTGGGGTAAGTCAAAACCCCTTTTTGTAATAAACCCATGGTTTAAATCCAGGGTTTAGGGTTTCGGGTGCCCATGGTTTGAAGCCATGGTTTTATAATAACACGATGTATAAATAGGCATTTTTGTAAATAAGAAAGGTTATGTTTTATGATGTAAGAAAGAATAAGGTGAAGTTAAGGATGATTTTTCAAGAAAAGGTTAAGTCCCAGTTGTGTGTGTGGACCACCTCTGCAGCTGTGTGCGCAGAGGGTTTTGTAAGAAGATTGAGAAAAGATCTATAGCTGTGTGCGCAGAGGCCTGCTGCTATGTGCGCGGCTGTTAAGGACTGAAGGGATCTGCAGCTGAGTGCGTAGATCAAACTATGGTTTTGTAGCAAGTTGAATAAAACACAGTTTGTGGACGTAGCCCCTACACTGGGGGTGAACCACGTTACATTTGGTGTTGTGGTTTCTTGTGTTGTTTCTATTTTCATTGTCTTTTATGCATTAATAACTATGTACATTTGATAACTTAGATCACTGCTAATAACAAGCTTCGCTGTGAATTCCCTGTAGTGGGTTAAGAAAGTCACGGTTGTTTATCTATCTGCGAAGTTGTATAAAAGTGAATGATACAGATGTGTAATTATTGATTAATAAGTTAGTAAAGGCTAAGGTACAGTAATATCCCTCTCTGCTTGCAGAAACTTGATTCTGCGGCACCCCATTGCTGTTTTGGGTGAGACTGCAACCTGTGCGCAGGTTGTTGTCGAAAGGGCCAACATAGTGGGTCTTTTGTTGGTGTGACATAAAAGGATTAAACCCGGGTCTACCCTATTTCCCAACACCCATCATCAAATGTAAGAAGAATCTTGCTACAAAGTTCGAGATGAAAGACCTTGGAATGATGCATTAATTTCTAGGTCCTGAGGAATGGCAATATCCAGATGAGATTTTCCTAAACCAAGGAAAATATGTTGTTGAGATCCTAAAAAGATTTGGAATGATATATTTCAAAGCTATGACCATTTCGATGACAACAAGTTTGAAGTTATTAAATGATGATGCTTCGGAAGTAGTTGATGCTACCTTATACAGATATATTATTGGTTCTCTGACGTACTTAACCAATAGAAGACCAAATATATGTTTTGCTGTAAACACTCTATGTCAGTATATGATGAATCCTAAACACCTTCACCTCATTGGAGCAAAACATGTAATGAGGTATCTAAAGGGAACTTTATACTATGGGCTCAGATATGCATCTAGTGGTGAGATCAAATTATATGGATATATAGATTTAGATTGGGGAGGAAGTGCCAAAGATAGAAAATGCACCTCAGGATGTTTGTTTAGTCTGGGATCATGCATGATCTCTTGGTTCAGTAGAAAGCAAACCAATATTGCACTTAGTATGACAGAGGATGAATACATTATAGCATGTTCAACATGTAGCGAAGCAGTATGGCTTTGAAATATGTTAGAATGACTCTTTGATGCAGATATAGATGCTACTGATATCCTCTGTGATAATCAAAGTTGTATTAAGATGATGAAAAAATCCCGCATTTCATGATAAGACAAAGAACATTGAAATCATATATCATTTCATCCGGGATATGGTTCAGAAAGGAGCTGTAAATCTCAAGTATGTTACTATAGAATAACAAGTGGAAAATATGTTAACTAAGCCTCTGGCTTGTGTAAATTTTGAATACTTTCAAGACAAGATTGGTGTAGTCTGAAAGGACCTCTCTCGAAAGAGGGAGTGACAATATATGGATTATGGATGTAGTGGTGAGTAGATCAGTCTAGAGGAGGGTAAGTTTGGCTAGGCTTGTTTGGACCGAAAGGGTTAGTAAGTCAGATGAGGCCTATTGATCCTAGGGGGATTAATATGTATGGCTAGGCTTGGTTAGCCCAAAAGGGTTAGTAATCCAAACAAGGCTTGTTTGGTACCTAGAGAGATCCATCCGTCTAACTAGGATTGTTTGGACTGAAAGGGTTAGTAGGTTAGACAAAATGCCCGGATGGATATACCAGAGAGCTCACTGTGATGCTACTCCGATATGTTAAAGGGAAATATGTATCTTAAGTATTGCTATACTGTTGATAGTTGAGATGATTGCTTCAGTATTTTTGTACTAATGATTACTGAGATGATTTTTATTATTATTTTTATACTGATGATTGCTAAGATGATTGTTTTAGTATTGTGTTGAGGCATGGAAATTCGTAGGCAGCAACAGAAAGGGATTCTCCCCAGTCAACGTTCCCAACTAGCCCGTGACTATTTGGTGTAGGGAATCTGTCTAGTTTGTGGTCCGGCTACCGTAGGTCAAGCAACAAAAACAAAAGGTTTTACCGGTTGCGGCCCGGTCCACCGTGTATATTTTTGTATTTTTTGACTTAAGTATGATATGCAAGTGCCTATTTAACATGTAGATTGACGTAGAATACGAGGAGCGGTCACAATGTGATGTGCAGGTTCTTACCTCTCGTCTTAAACTCTCTCGCATCTAAATCACACACAGCAAGAAATTACAACTAACTACCTAACCTATCCCTAGGGAGCAAATTTATCATTCATTAATGAGTAATGTAATTTGTACATGCATTATGAAAAATCACAGATAGCTGATACTTCTTCCAAAATGCATGAACATTAAAAGATATTTGAACAACCAGATAGCCAATTGTTTATGAACAACATTCATTACTCATAGTGGAAATCTTCATAAAATAAACCGGAGAACATTCATACAAGAACATAGGTTCAAAGAGTTAGAACGGTCTCACAGTTAATGGACACAAAGCTGAAAATGAAATAGTTCCTCTTCAACAAATCCATAGCACAACATTTGAATATTCTACCAAGATTTCTCCAACAGGAAAACTGTAATTATCTATTGCAAAAGGAAATAGTTCTTCTTACAATATGTCTTCACAAATCTAACTGGGAAAAAGTCCCCAGTAACTTCTAACTTTCAAATATTTTAACAAAATCAGTAGACCACTTTGGGTTCCCCCCCCCAAACATGTGACTCTTCAGTTCTTCGAGTGTTTCATATTCCTCCTTTTCATCTTTTCTGCACAAGCTCATTATCAGCTGAGTAACTGACGGACTTTTCAGATCTGCGTATTTTGTTGCTTTCGATTTTGTCTTTTCCTTTGCTTGTCTCCCTTGCGACCCTGCTGGTTTTGATTTGATTTTTTACAAAACTGTCAAGCTACGCCTTCACACCGTGGTTGCCCCAATAGTCCCTTGAGTTCTACGTGCAATCAATTACTGTGCATCATTAGTTGGAATGGAATTTTAAAACATTAACTTAAACCACCTGAAATGGCTAATCCACAAGAAAATGGCCAGGCGCATCCCTTAATATGAGAAGTTTAACAAATGAAAGAGTTTTGACTAAGCCTCGAGCGGGAAGGTTCTAAATCGGAAGTCAGAAGGCTTTTACATCGGAAGTTGAACGACTTTCCTAGCCACAACGGCGGAAGATGAAAAGATACAGGAAAGCGATAAAAAGACCAATACGCATCGGCAGTCAGAGCGCTTTATGCTTCGAGTGCTAAGCCACCTTGGGAGCTGCAATGGAGGAAAAGGAAATAACAAATCCTTTTGATGTAAACCAAAAGATTGACCGATTTGAGGAAATGTGTCGGAGAAAACTTAGAAGCCAAGTCTGATTATTTTTCTGCAACAGCGGGATTCAAAATGACTAGATGTCCGGAAAAGGAAAAGCATTTCACCACTGCAATGACGGAAGCCCGAGACTTATGGGGCCGGAAAAAACAACAAAGCAGGATCAAAACCAAACAGTGATCAGGAGAAATTGCAATTTGCTGTCCACAACGACGGAAGGAGAAGTGATATAAGTTTTGATGCCAAAACACAAAAGCAGTCGATGTGAAAACAAAAAAATCGGAAAGGAAGTCGAAGTCAATACTGATTATCCATCCATAATGGCAGGAAAGAAAGCAAATGCCTTTCGATTCAGCCATATATTTTTCCGATTAAAACCAACGTATCGGAAAAAAAATTCGAAGTCAAGACTCGCTATTTTGCCGCAACGGCGGAAGCTTTAACCAAACCAATTTCTGATTCGAACAAGTTGAAAATGCATCCAAAGGCAGCAATAAAGTCTGATCAAACATTAGATTGCTTCAAGCATCAGAGGAGGAATCAAAACAATTGGTAGATCAATCCCAGCACTTAGAAATTCTTTCTGGAAAATCATTGAATTAACTCAAGGAAAAAGAACTAATCCAAACAAAAGGAGGGTCCCAATTTTTTTGGAATTTTTGGAAAAATGTTGTAGCTGAAACAATTGGTGACTACCTGGTGAACCCCAGATTTCTGAATTAACTCTCTCCCAGTTCAAGACCATCTAGATGAAAGCTGAAATCTTCTAGATGTTTGTATCCCTAAGTAGGCCAAATCATGCATTTAGATCATTAAGAAGAAGTTCATTCTTTGGGGAATGGTAACATCAGAAATATTGCAAGTCTGAATAACTCTTTTGAGGCCTGATAAGTGAGATTTATTTTGCCCTTACTTAGGTAGTTTCTAGCTTTGACACCACAGGATTGTAACAGATAGTAAACAACACTATCCTTTTGTTCCTCATTCCCTTGCCAACTGCACTTTTGTGCTAATTGAACTTTTAGTTCTTTTGAGTCCTCCATCTGCATTTCTTTCTGAATTTTATTCAGGCTCCTCTATCCATAGTGTCCTTTTGTGTGAGAGAAGAATTGGTTTTTCATCTCACGGACGGAGAGGAACTTTGGCAATTTTGAGATTCGTGCTTTTTAAGCTTTGCTTTGATATGTATTCTTTCTTTTTAAGGAGTTTTGACTCTTGATAGCTTTTAAATTTTCTGAAATCATGGCATGGGATCATTTATATATGATATATCATTTACCCTGCTTCCTTTCCGTGGGTCTTTTGCTGTCACCCCCTTGGACATTTAAGATGTGAAATGGATGGAGCCCCGAAATAGTATTCCAGACCCTTTTTACTTCTGATTTATTTACGGGGGTTAAGTAGGAATTTAATGAATGCATGGCCAGTTAGGAACACTGCTACTAGAAGACATTCTATACTTTAAAAGCACAGTCTTTTGCTCAAGATTTCAGTTAGTTAAGAACCCCGATGTTTCCATTGCAACCAAAAGTTTGCCTCTTTATTCAAAACCAAAAGGACTACTAACAAAGCAGTAAAAATAAAGAAAACAACATCAAAGCAATTTACAAAGAAAAGGCATCAAGCATTGAAGAAAACAACATTGATTTATTTATGTACAAAGCAAAAGAAAAGAAAATTTTTTCCCACTCCTGAAAATCTTTAATCCCGGGAAGTTAAGGGGTGGGCCGGATTATAGACATGAGCTATCTAACCATGGTCTAGCTGTGTTGTTTTTTAAATTGAGCACATTTATACTATCCTACAGTCATCATTTTCATCCTAAGGAAGTTGAAGGAGCTCAGGCTGAGTGTCAATCATAGAACTGGTCTTTCTTGAGGTTTGATGTCTTAGCTTAAGCTCAGTTAGATAATTTCCCATGACAGAATCAGTAGATTCATTACCCTCTTCCAGTCCAGTGACATTGTGCTTCATGTAGGGCTCTCTTAAAATCTTAATCAGGTTTGGGCTACCCTTCTGAGGCAACCACAAGTGTGACCAGTCTGAAGCAAAGTACCCATCTAGTCGAGCTGACCAATATCGATTCAAAATCAATCCATAGCCATCAGGTATGTCTGCTACTACAATGTTAAGGTACTGACATATCTTTTTATTTGCAGACAATCGAATCAAAACATTCTTCATCTCCCCCACTACTTTGACACTAGTCTTGTCTAGTTGAGTGACGTCCCAATCAGTAGGTTTTGGCTGTCCATTAATTTTTTTGCAGATTGCAAGAGGCATAACATTCACCGATGATCCAGAGTCCACCAGACAATTATGCACCTTATGGTTCAAATTTCCAAAGTTAAAAGGAAAGGTGGGGTGCTAGTTTTCCTTTCCCCAGTTGATTCGACTTTTTATTCCACAGGTTGGTTTTCGGTGGGTATCTCCTCTTTAACTTCCTTAACTTTTTCAATGCTTCCTTCCTCAACATATTCCATAGGTTTGACAGTCTCATTGCTCAGCTCTGCCTTCTGGTTGAGAGTAGTGGCTTCAAGTGTTTTGTCTTCAACATTCACTTCTACCTGTCTCTTGACATTCTCTTGCAGTTTTTTAATCTTCGAAATTATTGCATTGTCCTTAATTGTTAGGTTCTTATCTTTTGTTGCTGTAGGTGTGTATTGAGATTTGAGAGTTCTCTCTTCAGTGTCAAAAAGTGAGACACCATCCCATGAAAACATGGTATCCTCACCTTGTTTCTCTATGGTCTGTTTTTTTCCTCCTTCTTCATCATTGTCTTCAGTCAATTTAGAGTTCAGCAACTTATTCATCACCAATGACATTGAATTCAACCATTGAGGGCATTTCTTTTCAGAGTGAGGTTGCTGGTGAAAAGTATAGAAATTATCCCCCCCTATTTCTGTTATGTTCATTAATGCTAAATTTGGTGGAGGGACTTGCCATTGGTTGTTATCCTCCCTTTTTTGGTAGTGGGGTTTATAAGTTTTTTGAACTTCCTTTTCTCTCTCCATATCTATTATTCGGTTAGATAGCTTCTGAAGCATTATCATCATTCCCTGATAATCATGTGATTGTTCATCTTTAGGTTTAGACAGCAATAAAGCTCTTCTATTTGTAGTTTTCTCTCCAGGTAAATCAGGATAATCTTCTACACTTTCCCTTTCAGCCTCTACCCTTTCAGCCTCTTCATAAGTCTCTACCAATGTAGGTTTGGCTTTCATATTGGCAAACATGGCCAGCTTAGGTCCTAGGGCTGAGGTATAATATTCAATTAAGACCTTGTCTGAGGGTCTGTCAGCTTCAGAAAAGTTCTTTAGGTATATTGAAAATCTTTGAGTGAAACTATGTACCTTCTCGTTCTTCTCTTTTCTTAACAAACCAAGACCCTTCATCAATGAGGCATGCATTTTTTGGGCTTTGTATTTACTTATGAAAACCCTTTCGAAGGTGTCCTAATCAGGAATAGAGTTTGCAGGCAAGCCGAAATACCAGGATGCTGCTGCTCCTTTCAGGGTGTGTGGGAACAGTCTACAGACCACATCTTCATACTCCCCAGCCCTTAGCCCTTCTAATGCTAAATAAAAGCTTTACAGGTGGTCATCTATAGCAGTCCTTTCCTCGGGGTCAAACTTAGGCAACAACTTGTCAAAGGCTTGAGGTAGGTCATGAAAAGGAGGCATGAGGTTCAAAGGTGATCTAGCTCTCCATGCCGGCAGAGGGTTGGGCTGATTTACATTTATGCCAGCCATAGGCACAGGTATAAGAACAAGAGTCTGAGCAAAAAGTAATGTAGGATGAAACCAGGTTTACCTGCTTCAATGGTAGAGCAAATTGGTAAGTCCACTTTGATCAGGTTGAAATCTCCCAGATATCTGCTGGTAGGGTAATCTCGGGAAATTAAGTTTCCACGGCCAGCCATGCACTAGCGTCCCTCCTTCTAGAGCTAGAACTATTGAGGACTGGAAATTCACAGGAAACAACAGAAAGGGATTCTCCCCAATCAACGTTCCCAACTAGCCCGTGACTGTTTGGTGTAGGAAATCCATCTGGTTTGCGGTCCAGCTACCATAGGTCAAGTAACAAAAACAAAAGGTTTTACCAGTTGCGGCCCGGTCCATCGTGTATATTTTTTTATTTTTTGACTTAAGTATGATATGCAAGTGCCTATTTAACATGTATATTGACGTAGAATACGAGGAGCGGTCACAATGTGATGTGCAGGTTCTTACCTCTCGTCTTAAACTCTCTCGCATCTAAATCACACACAGCAAGAAATTACAACTAACTACCTAACCTATCCCTAGGGAGCAAATTTATCATTCATTAATGAGTAATGTAATTTGTACATGCATTATGAAAAATCACAGATAGCTGATACTTCTTCCAAAATGCATGAACATTAAAAGATATTTGAACAACCAGATAGCCAATTGTTTATGAACAACATTCATTACTCATAGTGGAAATCTTCATAAAATAAACCGGAGAACATTCATACAAGAACATAGGTTCAAAGAGTTAGAACGGTCTCACAGTTAATGGACACAAAGCTGAAAACGAAATAGTTCCTCTTCAACAAATCCATAGCACAACATTTGAATATTCCACCAAGCTTTCTCCAATAGGAAAACTGTAATTATCTATTGCAAAAGGAAATAGTTCTTCTTACAATATGTCTTCACAAATCTAACTGGAAAAAAGTCTCCAGTAACTTCTAACTTTCAAATATTTAAACAAAATCAGTAGACCGCTTTGGGTTCCCCCCCCCCCAAACGTGTGACTCTTCGGTTCTTCGAGCGTTTCATATTCCTCCTTTTCATCTTTTCTGCGCAAGCTCATTATCAACTGAGTAACTGACGGACTTTTCAGATCTGTGTATTTTTTTGCTTTCAATTTTGTCTTTTCCTTTGCTTGTCTCCCTTGTGACCCTGCTGATTTCGATTTGATTTTTAAAAAAAATGTTAAGCTACGCCTTCACACCGTGGTCGCCCCAACAATCCCTTGAGTTCTACATGCAATCAATTACTGTGCGTCATTAGTTGGAATGGCATTTTAAAACATTAACTTAAACCACCTGAAATGGCTAATCCATAAGAAAACTTCCAGGTGCATCCCTTAATCTGAGAAGTTTCACAAACAGAAGACTTTTGACTAAGCCTCAAGTGGGAAGGTTCTAAATCGAAAGTCAAAATGCTTTTACATCGGAAGCTAAACGAATTTCCTAGCCGCAATGGTGGAAGAAGAAAATATACAGGCAAGCGATCAAAAGACCAATATGCATCGGTAGTCGGAGCACTTTATGCTTCGGCTGCTAAGCCGCTTTGGGAGCCGCAACAGAAGAAAAGGAAATAAGAAATCCTTCCGATGTAAACCAAAAGATCGGCCGATTTGAGAAAATGTGTTGGAGAAAACTTAGAAGCCAAGTCTGATTATTTTGCCGCAACAACGGGATTCAAAACGACTAGACATCTAGAAAAGGAAAAGCATTTCGCCGCCACAACGGCGGAAGCCCGAGACTTAC
This sequence comes from Pseudotsuga menziesii, assembly GCA_001517045.1. Lineage (NCBI taxonomy): Eukaryota > Viridiplantae > Streptophyta > Pinopsida > Pinales > Pinaceae > Pseudotsuga > Pseudotsuga menziesii. The sequence goes on from LPNX011029868.1 coordinate 161,894, forward strand.
GGGGCCGAAAAAAACAACGAAGTGGGAGCAAAACCAAATAGTGATCGGGAGAAATTGCGATTTGTCGTCCGCAATGGAAGAAGGAGAAGTGATATAAGTTTTGATGCCAAAACACAAAAGCAGCCAATGTGAAAACAAACAAATCGGAAAGGAAGTTGAATTCAATACTGATTATCCATCTGTAATGGCGGGAGGGAAAGCAAATACCTTCCGATTCAGCCATAGATTCTGCCGATTAAAACCAACGTATCGAAAAAAAAAATTGAAGTCAAGACTCGCTATTTTTTCGCAACGACGGAAGCTTTAACCAAACAAATTTCCGATTCAAACAAGCTGAAAATGCATCCAAAGGCAGTGATAAAGTCTGATCAAACATTATATTGCTTCAAGCATCAGCGGAGGAATCAAAACAATTGGTAGATCAATCCCAACACTTAGAAATTCTTTCTGGAAAATCATTGAATTAACTCAAGGAAAAATAACTAATCCAAACAAAAGGAGGGTCCCAAATTTTTTGGAATTTGGGAAAAATGTTGCAGCTGCAACATATTGTTATACTGATGATTGCTGAGATTGTTTGCTTCAGTACTAATATACTGATGATTGCTGAGATGTTTTCTTTAGTATTGTTATATTGATGCTTGTTTAGATGATATTTTTGGGGTTTTTATACTGATGATTGTTGAGCTGATTGTTGAAATAGTGTCAGTGTTGTTACACTAATTATTGTTGATTAGTTTGCTTCTGTATTTCTATGCTGATGCTAATGGTGATGTTCCAATATCTCTATGCTGACAATGCAGATGATGATCTAGCATTATAGATGTTTTTATTTTAGCATTAACATGCTAATGAGGTTGTTTTTGATATTTCAGTGCTTACATACTGATGATACAAATGTTAGTGTTTTAGTACTGATGATGTAGATGTTTATGTTTCAGTATTTACATACTGATGATGCAGATGATGATGTTTTAGTATATTTCAGTATTTACATACTAATGTTGCAGATGATGCTTCAGTATTCACATACTGATAGAAGATTCAATATTCACATATTGATGTAGTAGACGATGATTCAATATTCACATACTGATGTTACAAAATAAGGTTCAGTATTCAGAATATGATTCAGTATTCACATATTGATGTGGCAGAAGATGATTCAGTATCCACATACTGATATCCGAGAAGATGATTTAGTATTCATATACTGACATGACATAAGATGATTTAGTATTCACATACTGATGCTACAAAAGATGATCCAGAATATGATTCATATGATTCAGTATCCACATACTGATACTACATAAGATAATTTAGAAGATGATAGAAGATGCTCAAGTATGTACAAAAGATGATTCAATATTCACATACTGAGATTGCATAATATGATTCAACTAAGTTCAATGATGAATATGTATGCTGATGTTCCAAAACTTCCTATGACATATAGAGACTCATCAGTTAGTCATATAGATGTAGTAGCAGTTTCTATTGTGGTTGAATACCTTCCTAGTTAAGAGGGAGTGTCAAATTATTGTAACTTTGAAATATATTCCAGATGTATTGATTGTGTTCCTCCTTTAGGAGATGAGTTTGGTATTTTTAGAACCATTGAAAGAATAAATGTAAACCTCTGAATGTAATTCAGGTCAATAGTACCCAAGTGTAAAATATAATAAATGTTATTTTTGGTGTCTTGCTAGACAAGTCAGCCTAATCAACTAGAGAAGTTGGCCTTGCTAGGTTAGAGGTTAAGTCAATTGAATAATATAAATATGGAGGCACTCCCCTTCATTGGTACTCACTCACTCAAGTTTTTTTTCAATATAGAGAAAGATTAGTGCACCAAAAAGAAGAGATAAGTGGTTTTCTGGGTTTTACACTACTCTGGTTGAGTTCTATACTGAGGAAGTTTTGTAAGGTTTTCTCCCTTGTTGTTTCCTTGAGGAAAATATTTGTGTTCTTATGTTCTTATGTTTCTGTGCTTGTTGTTCTTTAAGCGATATAATATTGACAATTTGTTTTAAGATATCATCTAATCAAATTAAGAATACTTAACACTAACCTCATACATTAGGGGGCATCTATTATATCAAAAAATGGCACTTCTCCATCTATGCTGGCGTTTACATGTTTTGTCACATGAAGACACATAATGATTTCTACTGCCAGTCACCCAAAAAAAACTTATGGATGGAAGGGCTGTATTGAGACTTATGTATCTTTGTTTTACCTCTTTTCCAGACCATTGGATAGGTAGGAGGCTAATTAACAATTTTACAGACCAAACCAACTCCTAAAAATAGTTGGAAACACCCCGACAAATGCATTTTTTGACAATTACACAGGTTGTCATTGTTGTGCCTACGTTTTTGACTTTGCATACATTGGTTGTCTTTGTTGCACCAGCATATACCCTTATAAATGATCAAAAATATTAAAAATTTGAATTTTGGGTGTTTTTGGAACTGCCTCCTCAGTTGTAACTACCCTATCCTCGACCCTAAATATTCAGTTTTCTATATAAGAGAGGGAGAGGGGATCATGAAAGGGACTTATCCTTTTGGTATTGTTATGGTGGCATAATTTGGACCCTCACCCTCCTCACCTATGTCGTAGCTTTCATCTACCCTTGCTGCAGAGCTTGGAGGTTGAGAATCTTGGAGGAGAGAAGCAAGAGATTCAGATTGAGGGTTTCCTGAGGTGCCTTGAATGAGTAGAAGGTATATCTTGTACTTATTCCATTGATTAATAAATATTTGATGTTATTCCCTTTCCAAATCATTGTATAATGAACATTGATGTTCTTACCTTTCCAAATCATGTGTTAATTAAGGTTTCATGTTATCTTGAATAATATTGATTTTATATTAACCCTCCTAAATCTTGAAATCTTGCCTTTTCATGTACTTGTAGATCATATATTAGTATGTAAATCCATAGTATGTTCGTAGCCTCAAACTTAGCCATAGGATCAATTCCCTAACAACATTATACCAAAGTTGATCAAACTTACTCCAAACACTACCAATATGCTTGTGCTCCAAGGACATGGTTCACACACAAATAATATCATACGTGGGCTCCAAATATCATAAGATTACACAGCTCTCAGTAATCATGGAATGAAACACTCACCTTCCTTCAATGAATGAAGATATGAATAATCAAGAATTCTCCTCACAGGATCTCCATTCCTTGGAAGACAATTGTTGTAAAAATGTGTGCATATTATCATGCAAAACTCTCCTTTGGCATTTGTATTCTTGTTAGGTCCACTCTCTAAAATAACTAATGAAATCAACCATCCCAGAATGAATGATCACTGTATCAATTAGAATCCCTTTAGGATAATTTAAATTGCCTCCAAAATATTGACTAGAGACCATTAAGAAAAAAATCTCAATGATGGAGTGCTCCTCAAGATCATTGAATGACCCATTAAAATTCTCCATAGAGTAACTCAAATCAACTGATATTGACTCAATACCTATGAAAAAACAATCCTAGTCGTTGGCTAACTCAAAATTGTCAACATTGACTCAAACAAATCACAACAGACTTACGTTTACCCACAAATTAGTCACCATGCATGAAGGTAACTTGAATTCTCCCAAATTCACTCCCATGCATTCAATTTAATTTGAATTGACCAAAAAATGCTCAAATTAACTAAGAATGACTTGAATTCATCTCATTAACTGAATACCACTGACTTTAGACACCAATTAACTGAGGACAACTCGCAATTAACCAAACTGTTCCAATTGACTAATAACTACTCCAGACTAGAGTACTAGGGTGCATGGGTGAATGGTGCATGGATGCATGGGTGCATGTGCAAGGTTTCATGTGCATGGTTACATGGGTGCATGGTGTATGAAAAACATTAATTAGACAAAATAGGACTACCATGGTACAATAACATCAAAATTAGGAATACTAGATTACTGTTAGGGGGATCCACCACTCCTAACCCCAACCGCTTAACATGTGGGACCCAATACCCCCAAGAAAAATTGTTTTCTATGTTGAGCCATTATTTAGTTATAGACAATTATAATAATAATATCCGTATTCCATAGTCCAGGCACTTAGTGCCACTATAATAATCAAATAACACCATTACACATGCTCGGGGCTTACTGTTTCAAGATAATAAACTATACATATTCCCAATCCTAGTTGGATTGATTCGACATTGGCACAAAACAACATGGGGTTCCTAAAAAATGACACCCATGTAAGGGAGGCTCTACTGCTGGACAAGGGTGAATGCAAGGGTGGCTATTCTAGGCCACTTGCTCGAATAGAGGGATCTGTGTAGGTGAAAATGGTATGAAACAAGGTTAATGAATATGATGTTTTGAAGAGGGAAATCACCTATATTCTAGTTTGAAAATATACTAGTAAGAAGAGCCCACATGAATATAAGAAATTCTTGATGCAATCCATACCTGCGCACATGGAAAAAAGACCAAAGCGTAATAATGCATTTGGAAATAAAATCAAATGTACAAGAAACATGTAACATATAAGGAAGTACTAAATTACATGCATAAATAGATGTGAGGGAAGCATGTGATTGCTAAAAAAGTTCTAAATCACATGAAAATAATCAAGTAGTTAAGAAGAGCATGAAACCATTATTCCAACGATTCAAAAGATGTGTCAAATTGATGTCATATGAGTCTATATTAGGTGAAAGAAAAACAAACTTAAATGACCATAAAATTGGTGGCACACACAACCCTAGGTGTATTTTTCACCATTCACCATTGGAGGATATTTTCTAGTCTAGATCTTCTAGCGTTGATTTATCCCATTCCATTTGTCATATTTTGATTTTAGTGACTTGCAAGTTAGTGGTATTTCCCTTCCTTGAAATTTCATCTTGATTTTTTGGTAGATTAGTGCCCTAGGATCCTTGGGGAACTATAGAGGGTTTCATCCATAGGTCATGCTTTTCGAGGTATTTCCCATGACCCTAGTCATGGGAAGTTCCCTGAGAGGTGTGACCAAGTCATGCATGGCTTAGGAAAAGGTGCAAATTCAGGTCATCCCTAACCAGTAGAAAAGTGTGATTGGGTCGCGCTTTTCAACCAATTAGGTGTGACCACAAGTTGCACTTTTCCTTGGGAAAAACACAACTTGGTTTGTACTTTTTATGGAAAAATACTTGGCGATAGTGAAATTTGTGATGCGAGATGAGGGTTAACTAGAGAGAGAGAGAAGTTATTTGCATGTGGTCAGAAATTCAGAATAATGCTCCAGTGAGGGATTCATTTAACCAGGTATGGGTTACTCAAGCTCCTTAAGAACTCACCTATGGGGTTAGTTACATGGATGTTGACCAAGATATTTGAGTATTGGGACCCTAATGTAGTGACCTTCATGGTATAGAGGGAGCATATAAAGCTCACCCTTATAGACATAAACTTTATGAATAATTGCCAAATATAAGATTCATATGTGGTATCCAGTGAGACCATGGGATGCGGACATAGAGGACAAATGAACACCCACTACATGGATGGGCCATAATGACATGGTTCCTCCATCCAAAATATAGGCATAGTTCTTGAAGACACAAGTAGTGAGTACATGTCATATTAGTGTTGTACTCAAGAGGGACCCACAAAATCTTTGGTGGTCAAATGATGATTGTAGAGTAGGTGCTAAGTGGTACCTAATTTTGGCAGGCCCATATATTCTTGATGTTAACATGTTGACAATGGAACCATTGTAGTTGACAAGGAGGTAATTTCAGGTTTGGCACTTTCATATGTTCCTTCTTCTTTGAGTGGGTGCTGACATTGTGACCCCACATCGTCACCCAAGATGATATGCTGATGGAGCTTCAAATGCGTTGATGGGGATAAATGATGCTATGAGGTAGATGTAGTGCCATTTGAAACATATTTGGCTAGGAACACTTCACCTAGTGGTGCCCACTACCAGTAGTAATTTACGACTACCCATTTCATGGTATGGAATTCTAGGTGGACCCAGAGTTACCACTCCCACTAACCTAGACATGGGGACCAAATGATACATATGATTATGCATTGTAATTTTTTCAATTGTGCTAACATACTAGCATAAATGGTAGCTAGATTTAATATGTGAGACATGGTGGTAATTACTCATTTATTTTGTGTGAAAATGTGGGACCAATTTCATTAGTGGGATTCTAGCAACAATAGGGTAGGTTCAAGGGGGTTGATCCTAACTCCCTAGTACAATGACGATGACCAGTTACAAAAGTAATTCTAGAGGGGATCTGTTGCAACATTGACCAATTAATTGAGGGTATTATTGCCGATGAATGGTGGTATCTTCATGGTGAGATGATAAAAATATGTTACCAGGAACCACGTAAGTGGCATTCCACACAAGGCTAATATCCATGTTTTTCCAAGCCATCCATGATATTATGTGAGGGAGTGTCCCCTACATGGATGAGGAGGGAAAGGATAGTGAGGAGGATGGTGACTCCATTGACTCAACTCAATTACTGATAATAATGATGAGTATGATGTTATATGGAACTACCCCCATGCTATAGAATTTTTGACTATGAATCACATATTTTTGATTGAGAAATGGTCTCACAGATGTTAACATTTATTATTTTGGACTTATGCTTCAATATTTACATATGCGCGTGGATGCAACTTTATATACATGAGCCTCATGTTATGATGTGATGTGATATTGTGATGTATTTTTTTATGTAAACTTGGATGTACTTTATGATTATGGTGTTATATATACACATGCATGGTTTATTTTATTGTTATAAATTATTAATATGCCAATCTAGAATCTAATTGGTAGTATGACCAACAAAAGTATTGAGAATTCTAGGTATATGAATGAACGTAATGAATTCAATTTTTTTAACCATTTGCATAGATCATAGATACTTAATAAAGAGGAAAATATCACATCGTACTCGATAACAATTATTCAGCTGTGTAGCAAGAAGTTGTGAATCGAGGTAAACAAAAATGTGACAAATCAATAGATGGAAATCATCGACCATGAAACCAATCATGTTAATGTATTATGCATGGTTTCCAGTGGAAAAAATAATACATACTCAAATGACATGGAAGATGGAGGTAAATGGGGAATATATGGCCCAAGATCCCAAGGTAAGATTCAAACAATATCTATTTGTGCCATTGGTGTAACCAATGTGATAGGGAGGATGACAATATATCTAGGACGACCAATAAAACAAAGCATAAGGATCATCCTAAAAAAAAGGGGAAATATAAAACACATAGGATATAAGAAAATGAGTGCATAAGTCTTATGGGTAATATTTCGTGAGGTACAACCCATTGTGATGGTTTTTTAGGAGTTGGCCATCCAGAGTGAAAAGAAGTTATGCCCCCTTGTCGAGGAAATTATCTATGACACATGGGAATTTCCATAAAGATTTGACCTTTTATCGACCAAATTTATCATGATCTTGATCGTAAACAAGGACAAGATTTCCTTCCCAAAATGAGCATGGGTGGACATGGTTATTGTAATAGTATTTCTAACGTTGTTTGGCAGATTCGATGTTTTGTGAAGTAGAATGAAAATAATCATCTACTTGTTCTAGGGGGATCAAGCATTGTTCCATAGCTAAGGTATCTGATGAAAGTTTTATGGAAATCTACAAAGAGGAAATTTGAAACTTAATGAGTAAGAGGGAATCTACCCTGTGGATGAGATGGAATGGAGTGAACTTGATTGTAGTTTTTGTGAACATCCAATATTCCCATAATACAAGAAAGGGCCTATGATGCTAATTTTACTTGTACTTATCCACCATCCATTGCAGCATGGTTTTGAGGACTATTTTGACAACCTCAAGTTTTCCATTTCCTTGAGGGTAATAGATAGAGGAATTTTTTTTCTTAAATTTCAAATGGTAAGATGGCTCCTTCCATAATACATATTTGAAATGATTACCATGGTTAGAAACCAATTGTTTTGGGAAACTGAATTGAGTGATGATGTGGAAGAAGAAGAAGAGTGTCATGGTTGTGGCGATATTATTGTATGTTATCATGGATTTGACCCATTTAATGAAATACTCAACAAACACTATGATGTAATTATGGCCACCAATCAACACATGTTTACATCTCATGAATTTAGTGGACCATTTACAAAATGGGATGACGGTGGTGATAATTAGATGTAGGGGAGAAGGAGGAGTCCTTGCCTTTGGGATGAAGAGTTGGAAGTGTTTATAAATACTCCACTAGCTCTATGCAATTAAAAGATAAGGTATACAAAAAATTGTTGGAACCTAAGGTTATGCAAGTTCATCACATCTATGGATATTTTGGAGACAGTTAGTCAATAAAAATAGTCAGCTAGCAAAGCAGTCGACTAGGAGAGTTGAGGGATTGACTTAATGGTTGACGAGGCCATGGTCGACTCGACTATAACAACTGAATAAACTATGGTAGGTTGTAGATTTTATGTAAATGGTTAGAAGCAATGAACCCTATTTATGGACCAAATCTTCCTCACTTCAAGGGGGTTTGTTATATTTGGAGACAATAAAAGAATGATCCTATGGGTTGTGTTGATATCGAATCATATCATTGTATGTATTGAAGAATGCATTATGATGTTCTAATAACAATGAATTGTGCTTAAGTGCTATAAAAATGTCTTTAGACACCACCTCTCTTATTGAAATACAATTTTTTTATGCTTACATTTTATTTTATGTTCTATGGTTTAAGGTGAAGAGATCCCCAACATGGTATCAGAGCTATTAGTTTTGACCTAGCTCGTTGTTTGGAAATCATGTGGATTATAATATAGGTTTGATTGAATCTAGGATAAATATTTGTTGAATGATAACTCTTCTTGAACTTAGATCAAATATTTTTAATCATAAGGATGAATTCCAAGATAGAACCTGTTGTTCTTAATGGACACAACTATATAATATGGGCTCCAAAATGTTGACTTTTCGTAAAAGAAAAGGACTATAGAAGTATATAAAGGTCACTATTATATATCAGACATATGACTAGGCTAAGTTTGTCACCAACGAAAAGAAGGATGAGGCTATTGGGGTCATCACAACCTAAATTTCAAGAGAAATTTGCTTTCATACAAGTGGGGTTGACCATCCTCATGCCGCATGGAGTAAATTGAAGTCACTTTTTAACAAGGTCAATGAAAGTCAAGTAATGCATATAGAGAAAGAGTCGATCTCTCTATAAATGATTTTCTTTTATAGAATTGATAATTATTTAGATCGCATAAAGAATCTACAGTTGAAATTGGGAGAATGTGGTAAGGATGTATTGATGAAGGATGAACAACTCATTGAATTGGTCCTGATGAATTTGAGGACACCTTATGATGTCTTTTGCTCCTCCTTTCATGCCAATTGGATGTCATGTAAGCAATATGGTAAGGACTTCACCTTTGGTATCTTCTATTAATTGTTGATTAAAGACCAACAAAAATTTCTTAAAGAATGGAAGCTTGGTACTAAAGATTAGGTTTAATTTCTTAAAAGCAAGATCAATCAAAATTATAAAGAAATTTGCTGACCATATCTTTGACCATAATGTTTTGAAAAACCTACTAAACAAAATACCAGAGAGTTGTCTTCAATTAAGAAGGATCAAAAGAAGAAAACTTGTCGTTATTGTGGAAAAATTGGACACGTTGAGAAAACTTGATGGAAGAAGATGAAGGAATTAGAAATGTAAAGAACCTTGAGGATAGTGCATTGACTGGACAATTAATAAACCATCCTATTGAAATTTTCACCTTCTCTATTAGTACTTCCCATGCATTACATACCCATACCACTCAAATAGAATGTATAGTTAATTCTGGTTCTACTCATCATATGGATAAGGATGATTATTTGTTCTCTTTCCTGAGTGGAGATCTGAAATAGAATATTTATGTCACTGATGATTATGCTCTCATATTTCTTGGAAGTGATGATGAATTCCAACATTGTTGAATATCCAATGTCTATCATGTCCCTAGCTTGAGTGAAAATTTGTTGTCTGTTGCTCAACTTAGACATACCAAGAATATTGTTGAATTTCAGATCACTTTATTGTAAACGATATGAGGCTTGTGGGGAAACTATTAATTTAGTATTTTTGGATCCCAAAGATAGAATTTACAAGTCTCCAACCAACTAGAATGATTACATTCATTGCTCAAACTGATTCTAGAAGTCAAATTGGCTTGAGCAACTTGGACATTTGAACTTTTGAACTTTGAAGATGATGATAACTAACAATATGGTTACTAGTGTCCCAAATACTCTTCCACGTGACGGATTTTGTAGAGGATGTGTGCTTGGAAAGCATCATCAGGCACCCTTTGAATTTTAAAATATTCAAGTAATTTAGGGAATTGATTGAACGCAATGTGGACAACTTATCAAATTTTAGAGATGAGACAATGGTGGTGAATATGTGAGTGGATAGTTTGAAGGATATGAATGGAATTTAATAGTAGAGATATGTCACTCACACACCTTAGCATAATGGAATCACACAAAGGAATAATTATACATTGGTAGAAATTGATCGGTGCCTATTGTAGAACAAAGATCTTTTGACTAAAATTTGGGCAGATGTTGTTTACTGTTCAAACTATCTCCTGAACATTGTAGCGACTAGAGCTATATCCAACATGAATCCAGTAAAGAAGTGGAATGTAAGGGAACCCTCTATTGGGCACCTCGAAACCTTTGGATGTGTTTCTTGGGAACATATTAGTGATAAATACAACAAGAAATTGATGCAAAATTTCATGCTTGTATTATGATGAGTTATTCTGATGAATTGAAATCCTATCGACTGTTTGACCCTATCAAATAGAAAATCATTTTGAGAATAAACATGATATTTGATGATATTATTTCAGGTAATAATTTGTTGAATTCCTCCTCTGTTCCATTGCACAATTATCCATTTGATATTCTTGAAGGATTTGGATCGACTCTACCCATGTTTGTATTTTCGACCATATTAAAAAATTCTACTCCTGATTCAATTGGTAGTTGATATGCCTTGGTTGAAGATGTCAAAACACTGACTCAATCAACTGAAAACCACTAAACTAAATCACCACCGACTTGTTTACATTGGTGGGCTGCTAAAACAATTGAAGTTGTTGGATTGGATGTTGGAGATACAAGTATTGGTCGACATACGCGCAGTAGAAACAACATGCTAGTGTTACTATGATGGTACACATTCTTGAACTCTGTGATCTTGACATTTATTCTTATTCTCAGAGTGTCTGAATGGGAAAATTATATAGCTACTGAAATTGATTTGTTGATGAAGAATAGGACTTGAGAACTTGTTCCTCGACCACAAGGAAATAATGTTGTGAAGTGTCGATGGGTATATAAGACCAAGTTTAATTCCAATGTTGTTTTTGAGTGTTGCAAGGTTTTTCTAGTATCCAATTTATTCTCTCAGCAAGAAGGTATCGTCTACACTGAAGTTTTTTTAACCCTGTTGCAAAGATGAACTCTATTCGATTGATTCTTTCCCTTGCTGCTCATGTTGGATGGGAACTTCATCAAATGGATGTTCAAAGTGCCTTTATTCATGGAGACATGTCTGGATAACTATTTATGGAACAACCTCATGGTTTTATGATATATTATAGTCTTGTTTGTTGACTCAAGAAGTCATTGCATGGTTTGAAATAGGCACTTTGTGCTTGGAATGAGAAGATTGAACATTTATTTTTCAATCTTGGATTCAAATGTTGTGAATCTAATCACAATATTTATGTATTAGATGTTCATGGTGATACCTTTATTGTGTCATTGTATGTTAATGATTTAGTCATGATTGGAAATAATGTCAATCTAATTTTCATTTTGAAGAAGCAATTTGCAAATACCTTTGAAATGACCGATCTTGGTCTGTTACATTTATTTCTAGGCATTCAAATTTTGTAAATAGAATATGGTATCTTTATTTATCAACAAAAATATGCTTTGGTTATTTTGTAATGATTAAAAATGGACGACTGTAATTATTTTGCTACACTTTATCAACCTAATTTACTTAACTCACAGTTGACCAGATTTCTCCTTTGCTGTTAGCGTGGTCTCTCGTCTCATGCAGGATCCTCGAGAAATCTGCTGGAAATATGAAAAGATAATTGTTATCTATATTAAAGGAACTTATTAGTTTGGTATTAAGTATTTTCATAGTATAGAACCACTAGTTGGGTTCACCGATTCCAACTAGAGAGGTGACATTGAAAACCAATATTTCACTTCTAGATATGTGTTTCAAATGAGTTATAGAACTTTGGTCTGGTCATGTACGAAACAAAGGTAGTCTATGTTTTGATTACAAAAGCTTAATATCATGGAGCTATTAATGTAGGTACAAAGGAAATTCGGATCCATAAGCTTTTAGCAGAACTTGGATTTCCTATTTAGGCCTCAATTGATTTCATTGTGACAATCATAATACAATATATGTTGGTGATAATATTGTTTCTCATTCCAAGATGAAACATATTGAACTTCATTTTTACTATTTGAAACAATTGGTATAGGATAATGTTGTCTCACTTGTTTATTGCATTACAGATGATCATATTGTTGATTTCTTTACAAAACCTTTACCAGAGGATAACTTTATGAAACTTTGGTCTATGCTTTGGATTTAGGTAGCTCCAATTATGAGGGATTGTTTAAAGAACATAATTACATCTCTTGAATGTCTAGACATTATGTTAATGAAGGGTCTTGGAACTTAAGGTTATGTAGGTTCATCACACCTCTAGATATTTTGGAGACAACCAGTCGATAGAAAAAAGTCAAATACTAATGAAATCAAATAGGAGAGTCAAAGGCTTTCCTCAATGGATGATGAGGCCATGTTTAGATCATATACATCAACTGACTAAACTATCGGACACTATAGATTTCGTGGTAACGGTTAGAACCAATCACCTTTATGTGTGGACCATATCTTCCTCACTTTAATGGAGTTTGTTACACTAGTGGAAAATGAGAGATTAGTGACCACGAGACCAAATTTTTTGGTCACCACAGTTTTTTTAAAGGGATAAATGACCAAAATTGATAATTCTAAGTGAGCTAACTAAAAACGACCAAGATAAATACCACTTTTGGTCATGGGATAAAAACCAACTAAAAATGGCCAAGATAAATGACCAAATTTGATCACGGGATATTGTAATGTCCCCAGTTTTGACCCCGTTCGCATGATGTATATATTGTAATTAATCGTGGTGAGGAGCTCAAGGCAAAATCCCCACCATCGATTTGGTTGTGTATGTTTCGGCAATGGGGATAATTGCCGATGGTATGTCGTGCTATCCGGCACATTTTAATGTGGCATCATGTAAACACGCACATCAAATAAAACTAAAACCACAACCAGCTACGGCAGTGCAACGTTGAATGAAAAGGGCATGGTTCCAAAGGATAAGGGGTGGGGGATGTCAAACCTTGGTTTATGGGGGAAAAACCCATGTTTGTCACCTTGTTGATTTTCCATCTTCCCTTGTCAACCTCTTTAATGTTTTGTTGGGCAGCTGAGGAGTAATGGCTGCTGGTGGTTGAGGTAGTTAATGCCTTTGGGAGTGGGGTGGCAGGACTGTCAGTCCTTTTCCCACCTACACACTCCACCCACGTTTGCCATTCTTCTCCCTCACGCACTCATCCCTGGTCAGTACACACTCCACCCACGATTTTCATTTTTATTCCTCACGCACAGGCTCTGGGCGATTTTTGGTCTCACGCAGGAATTTTCTTCCTCCTCACGAGTTGCTAAACGCTCAGGCACTTGCAATTCACATCCTCCTGACTGCTGTGCATTCTCACGTAGAGGATTTCCCTCCCGTTTCTCATTTTCGCGGACAGGAATTTCCTGGGTTTTACCCACGTTGTTTTCCTCTGCGAATTGGTGAATGGAGTGGCTGAATCCTTTCCCCATGGGTCGAATTGTGGGTTCTACGTTGATTATTACCCACGCCCAGGCTGGGAGTCTGTAAATTTGTTTCTAGCGTGGTCTGTGTGAGTCTTCCCGTGGCTCAATTGCCTTGGACGAACTGTTGATTTTTCCCTTACTGTAAGTGTGTTGTTGCTACGTTTGGGAATTTTTTGTATGCCGCTTCAGAATTTGTTTTTCCTGTTTAAGCTGTGACAGCTAAGTAATTGCCTGAGTGCAATGGATAGTCTTTGGACTGTGCTGGCTTGGCTTGGTTGTTGAAAGCATGTGAAACCTAGCTGTGTTGGTTTGTTGTTTATGTCCCCTTGGCTATGTATAAGCCTGCAATTGACCCTTATTTCGAAGGAATCATGCCCAGCTTGGGGGTGGCAGCGTTGCTGAGAGACTGATGAGAAAGCTGGCCTATGGTTTGGTGGAACGTTGCAGCGACGTAGCTGGTTGCAGGTGAATTCTTCATCAAAAGATAAGTACTGCTGACTAATTCATCTCTGCAATGTATATCTATTGTATATGGAATTATGATGAACATGTTTAGGATGGAAATGAATGTGTATTGCTTCAGCCGAATGCTGATTCATTCTACATCTGTGTATGCTTGTAAGTTTTAATTCCAACATTGATTTCTTTGATTTATGTTCATGGGGCTGTTTTCCTGGTCGTGTTTGATGTTCGTCACGTCCTCTTCGCTGGTCTGAAGGATGGGGACCTGACAGAGTGGTATCAGAGCTCTGAGTTGCAGCAATGGGCCTCTATGGGCCAAGAAAGAGCCACTGATAGAGGGCAGAATTACCCTCTATGTCCAGCAGAACAACCGTGAGCAACGAATTCAGAAAAATTGCTTAAGTGTTGAACAGTCGGACCACTGGAGGAAGTGGAATTCCGCCGTTGCGGAAGGATTGGTGAAGTGGACTTCCGCTGTTGCGGAAGGGTGGGTGAAGTCCCTCGTCCGCCATTGCGAAAGGGTTCTCAAAGTGGAAATTTTGCCGTTTTGGGCGGCAAAGCGATCCCGCAGCCGATCGTAAAGACCTCCGATCACCGACACGTTAAGGGGGAAAAAGCCACCAAAATGGTCTAAGTATCGGAGAAATCGGAAAGGAAAGTGGCCCGACGTTCGATGTTGCGAAAGCCGTCCAATCGCCGACGCCACAAAAAGGTTAAAATTTGTCTAAGTGTGGGAAATCGAAAGCAGGATTGATCTCCTGTCCGCTGTTGCGGAAGGATTCGTGAAGTAAACTTTCGCTGTTGTGGAAGGATTGGTAAAGTCTTCCATCCGCCATTGTGGACGGTGAAGCAATTCTGCGTCCGATGTGAGAGTCATCCGAGTGCCGACGAAGAAGAAATTTTGGAAAATCGAAAATTTGTCTAAGTGTTGGAGAAACTGGAAGGGAGAGTTGTCCGACATCCGACGTTACGAGAGTCAGCCGACGTTTGACGTTGCAAGTGTCAAAGCGGAAGAGATGGGGAAGTGGGCATTCACCATTGTAGGTGAACTGATGAAGTTTCCGTCCGCCGTTGCGGAAGCCCAGATGGTTAAGTCTTCCGATGGGAGATTCCCCCGATCGTCGACACGTCAAAAAGGGGATTAAGGCTCGAAGTTCGTTCACAAATTGGATGAATTGGCAAAGTAAAACGTCCACCGTTGCGGAAGCTAAATACATCCAACTTCCAATCCAAGAGTCAGCCGACGCTCGATGTGGAAATTTCATCCAAGGAAGAGCGGACGTCGGAAGGATTGAAGCTTCCAAGGGGCCGACGTTGCGGAAGGTTGGAGCTTCCGGGGAGCCGTAGTTGCGGAAGGGTTGGAACTTCCGAAGAGCCACTGTTGTGGAAGGTTAGAGTTTCCAGGGATCCGATTCAACAGAAGGAAGAATGGTCTGGGAGCCAATTCAGCGGAAGTGATGATGCTCCCGAGGGCCGATTCTGCGGCTGTTTTTCAGTGAATTTCAGGGCTGAAAATGAGAAAAAGAGGCAGTGATCTAATGCACCAAATTGCGTGAAAACAATGAATTACAAAAAAAACAAAAACAAAAAAAAAACGAGGGCACTGCCCTCGACCCGCCAAGGGGGCAAGCCCCCTTGACCCCCGTCGTCCCTTGAGACAGTCGTTCTTGTGAGAAGGAAAATCCTGTGTTTTGGGCAAGAGTTCGAATCAGAGGGATTTCACAAAGGAGAAAAGGGATGCCAAAAATGCAGCTGCCAAAATGGTTCTAAGATCATTAGAAGAATGTGAAAATTCTACTTTGCAGCTGCGTGTAAAATGCCAAGATTGGTGAAAGTCTTCGTTCTTAGAAGGGGTGTGGTTTTCACATCCGAGATCGGAATGACGTGTGTGAATAGGCGTTGGAAAGATTATCTAGCAAGGAAAAAGGATAAGTGACTGGAATCTGAGCATGAAGTAGCAAAGTGATAAGGATGGCCGCTGTTATCAAATGGACAAATCTGGACAGTTGCATGCCCAGGGGCAGCAAGGACTATGAAGTCAACCCGTTGCTGTGTGAAAATGGAGTTCCATGCAAGGATGGAAGGCTTGAAAAGGGAAGTTTTCCTTAAGACCCTATCTTGCTGATTATAACTATATTTCCTGAGTTTATGCTTGAAATGCATGAGGATATGTATTGCATGCATAGGATATTGTATGACTGGTAAGAATATTGGAATATATATATGTATAATGAACCATTGATGATAATCATTGTTTTGATGTTGGCATTAGTGGATAAACCAACGATGATATGGACCCGATTGAATATGTTGCTGATGCTGATGGGATGAGACCAGCAACCCTATAAAGAAGGGGATAAGGCAACGAGTCCATAACAAAAGTTGGTGAGCAAATTCAGCAATCTCTTGCAAAGGACCACCACACTGGTCATGGAAAGGGTGTAAGTACGACCCATGCAGGTAAGAGTTTGCTTATGACAGATTCCATGGATTGGTCCAGGTAAGAGACCTCATACCATGTGAATATTGGAATGTAGAAAGGTGTCATGCCTATATATGTTGATGACATTGATTATAATCATGCATCCTATATGAATTAGTCATGGTTAGGCCATGCACGGTATATTGAATGCAAGGTAGCGTTGAATGGACATGCATTAAGAATATTTTATGAATCTTGTTGTTATGCATTGAATGTATGCGTATGAAGGGTGTGAGTGACTGATTGCCTAAGTAAAGGTGCAATGTTGTGATGTATAGCATGAATGCATTGAGACGAATGCATGTGATAGTATGAATAACTAACAGCTGGAATGATGAATTAATGATGATTCTGAAATTGTTTTGAAGGCTGTTATGAATGCAGGATAGTCATGATCAATTGGCTTCCAGAAATGCTCTATTGAAGAGCAAGGTGGTATGAATGATACGCCTGTGAAGTAAGGGTATCTAAACTTTCAGTTAGTTGCATGAATGATATGACTATACCTTGCAATGTTAGCATGATAATGATTGCACGAAGTAAATGAGCTTTGAGAACACTGATGTGACTAACCTTTGAAGTATTTGAATTTTATAAATTCTGAAAATGCTTCAGTGATGGTTGTAGCAATGAGATAGTATATGCATCCATACTTACCAAGTGTTTGGTTGATTGAAGCTTATGTTTCAGGTAGATTATTTTGAGAATGGCATTGAGAGGTAAGACCCTGACCAATGCCAGAATCCACCATGCGAAAGAGCTTGTTAAAATTTGAATTGTGAATTTCAAATATTGCTGACAACTACTAGTCACTATTGGCTTGCATAAGCTTGTGTTTGGTTGTTGAGAGCTTATGTTTTAGGTAGATTATGTTAAGCATGGCATTGAGAGGTAAGATCCTGACCAATGCCTGATTCTACCATGTGATATGCATAATAGGTTGTTAGCATTCGAATTGTGAATTTCGGATTTGAGAAATTGCTGACAACCACTAGCCATTGTTGGCTTGCATAAGCTTGTGTTTGGTTGTTTGAAGTTTATGTTCAGGTAGATTACTTCAAACATGACAGTGAGAGGTAAGTTCTTGACCACTACCAGAATCTACCATTTATGAGAAAAAGTCTCATGGTTGTGAAAATTAGTTCGTACGTGTTGTTAAATTCGAACTGTGGATTTCGGATTTAAGAGGTACTAACGGCTACTAATCATTGTTGGCTTGTGTGAGATTGTGTCAGGAGGGACACATGGTAAGTGGGTATTCATGTTATGATAGTAAGCATAAAAAAATTATAATGGGCATAGTAATGCTGCTTACAAGAGACCCACAAATGAGCAAGTCAATTTATGTAGTTGATAGAATCGCAAATTCTTATTGAATTCGATTGCTAATGTCATTGCTTGGTTATGGAACGATCAATTTGGATTGTAGTATCAGGTAATGACTGACTATTTGGCTATTTGATGAATGTGTCAGGAGTACACACTACAGGAAGATCATGTGTGATGACCTGCAAGAGCCAAGCTTCATGGGAAGGTTTTCCCTTGGAAATGGGTTTCGGGTGAAACTCCATTAGACATTTTGAAAATGTCTCATCTGCACTGCATGTTTGGTGATAACACGAGTGAGATGGTTTCGATTATGTCAGTGAGACATGTGAAGATATGAACTGTGTTGGGAGCATGGATGGGGGCTTGGTTTGCTTAAACCTGGTGATTGGAAACCACACAGACAGAGCTAGAGGGTTGGCTTTCTTCTTCACAACCCCGGGATAGCACTAGAAGGGAATGCAGGGCCTGAGGGACTATGCAGCAGAGAAGGGACTAATTCCTTGTGCTAGGTGTGGGTGTGGGTGTTATAGAAGTCAGGCTAGTTCTGGTGTAGGTGTTCCTAGCTCTATAGCGAGCTCACCAGCTTAGCATTCAGTTTTTCCCAACTCCTTGACGGTGCCTAACA
>LPNX011029868.1:181793-216523 GCA_001517045.1 Pseudotsuga menziesii
AAGTTGGATCAGCAATGGGACAATTGTCCAAGCTACCCGATAAGAAACGGTCCAGGCACGAAGACTCAAAGGAAATTGAGCAGGTAAAGATGAAGCAGCCAGTGAAATGCTGGAGATGCGGAGGACATCATTTACGTCGGGACTGCCCAATGAGGGAACATGATGAAGGAAATAGCCGCAAAGTTCCTAGACTTCGGGATCAGCAAGAAGCTGAGAACCAGCAAGAAAATTTCATGGAAGCCGAGAGGCTTGGTTGTGAACGTTCAAAGTAGATGATTGAACGTGGAACATATCTGCAATTTTGTAATTTTGATGTGCAGTTGTATATGTATTGTATATATGTAATGGAACACCGAGGATGGTGTTTTTCCAAGGGGGAGGGGAATGTAATGTCCCCGGTTTTGACCCCGTTCACATGATGTATATATTTTAATTAATCGTGGTGAGGAGCTCAAGGCAAAAGCCCCACCATCGATTTGGTTGTGTATGTTTCGGCAATGGGGATAATTGCCGATGGTATGTCGTGCTATCCGGCACATTTTAATGTGGCATCATGTAAACACGCACATCAAATAAAACTAAAACCACAACCAGCTACAGCAGTGCAACGTTGAATGAAAAGGGCATGGTTCCAAAGGATAAGGGGTGGGGGATGTCAAACCTTGGTTTATGGGGGCAAAAACCCATGTTTTTCACCTTGTTGATTTTCCATCTTCCCTTGTCAACCTCTTTAATGTTTTGTTGGGCAGTTGAGGAGTAATGGCTGCTGGTGGTTGAGGCAGTTAATGCCTTTGGGAGTGGGGTGGCAGGAATTTCAGTCCTTTTCCCACCTGCCCACTCCACCCACATTTGCCATTCTTCTCCCTCACGCACTCATCCTTGGTTAGTACACACTCCACCCACGATTTCCATTTTTCTTCCTCACGCACAGGCTCTGGGCGATTTTTGGTCTCACACAGGAATTTTCTTCCTCCTCACGAGTTGCTAAACGCTCAGGCACTTGCAATTCGCATCCTCCCGACTACTGTGCATTCTCACGCAGAGGATTTCCCTCCCGTTTCTCATTTTCGTGCACAGGAATTTCCTGGGTTTTACCCACGTCGTTTTCCTCTGTGAATTGGTGAATGGAGTGGCTGAATCCTTTCCCCATGGGTCGAATTGTGGGTTCTACGTTGATTATTACCCACGCCCAGGCTGGGAGTCTATAAATTTGTTTCTAGCATGGTCTGTGTGAGTCTTCCCGTGGCTCAATTGCCTTGGATGAACTGTTGATTTTTTCCTTACTGTAAGTGTGTTGTTGCTACATTTGGGAATTTGTTGTATGCCGCTTCAGAATTTGTTTTTCCTGTTTAAGCTGTGACAGCTAAGTAATTTCCTGAGTGCAATGGATAGTCTTCTTACTGTGCTGGCTTGGCTTGGTTATTGAAGGCCTGTGAAACCCAGCTGTGTTGGTTTGTTGTTTATGTCCCCTTGGCTATGTATAAGCCTGCAATTGACCCTTATTATGGAGGAATCATGCCCAGCTCGGGGGTGGCAGCGTTGCTGAGAGACTGATGAGCAAGCTGGCCTATGGTTGGGTGGAACGTTGCAGCGACGTAGCTGGTTGCGGGTGAATTCTTCATCAAAAGATAAGTACTGCTGACTAATTCATCTCTGCAATGTATATCTATTGTATATGGAATTATGATGAACATGTTTAGGATGGAAATGAATGTGTGTTGCTTCCGCTGAATGCTGATTCATTTTGCATCTGTGTATGCTTGTAAGTTTTAATTCCAACATTGATTTCTTTGATTTATGTTCATGGGGCTGTTTTCCCAGTCGTGTTTGATGTTCGTCGCGTCCTCTTCGCCGGTCTGAAGGATGGGGACCTGACAGATATCTAGACTACAAATGAACAGATTACAATTGGTCATTTATTTGGTCATTTTTAGTTGTGTCACTCCGACAATGGAAAAAATTACAAATTTAGATGGATTTAGAGATCCCTTTGAATCCATCTGCAGTGTTAGAATTTAGTAAATTGTAGACCTTGACATGGATTCAATAGTTTATTCCCTCATTGTTTCATCAATTGGATACAACATTATTTTCACAATGTATTCTTTGTTATTTTCATTAATAGTTCTGCCTCTCCATTGTTTATCTTAACCTATGGCCTATGCTATAGTTTTATGTTATCCCCTCTACGACATCCTAGCGAGAAACCAAATTGATTGTGATGTTTCCACTAGCATAATTATAATACTTCCCATCGACATACCCCATAGGTGCCATAATTTTGTATCTTGCATGTATATTAATCAGGGACGTCACACCCTAGCTTCGACTAGTACAACACCTATTGGTGAGTGACAAAATGTATATATATTTCATTATATNTTTTTTATTTTATATTAATTTTATTATAAGTCTGAGGAAAAAATATTAATTATATTATAATTTATAGTTAAATTGGATATATATATATATATATATATATAAAAAGAGCTATATTAAAATTATATTATAATTAACATAAAACAAATAACAAAAACATATATTAAAAAAATAAAAAGTAAAGAAAAATATTTATTTTCAATAGGAGTTGCCAAACAAAGAATTGGTATAACCTATAATTCATGCCTTGTCCATCAGTTGGTTGGAGAACCTGCAAATACTCAAACTCTTTACTTGGCATTCGAAGGGAGATAGACTATAGCATAGGAAAGGGCTGAAGAGGTCATGTCTGAGGCGGATCGAGAGCCAGTCATTAGGAGAGTTAGCAAGTTAGATTTGCAACTTGTAGTTTTGTGTTTTCACTTATATAAGAAATCATTGGGAACTCAAATTTTAATTATATGCATCAGACCTGAAAGCAGCCCGGACACTCTTAGGAATGGGGAACTAGTCAGACCTAGATTTCATTATATTATAGAAAGATTCTAAGCTCACATATGGGGTTTTTGCAAATACAGAACTCTTAGTGGTGTTTATGATGTGGCCCCTTGTACATGTAATCTCCTTTTACTGCAAGAGACATATATTAACCAATTCAAGCTTTTGAACCCTATATCCAATTACTAATATGAGCCCTTACCTTCTTCCATGACCTTCCATGGATGGTAGCGCTCCACCACCAACCTCTCCAATCAAGTGAATCAATCAACCAATGCTACACAAATGATTTATACAGGAACAATCACTTCAAATTACACATTTGGGTTCTCATAGCCATAACCCTTTTTAGGGTTTTTGGTTCAATGGAAAATAAAGGTAGCAGGGATTTCTTATCTCTGAACGAACATTTCGAGAGGATACCAGGTTCACTGCATCCATACCCAAACGATTTTAGTTGGTTTAGGGATCTTCTTTAGGAATCACTTTTTCATTATGGCGATTCTTTATAACCCTTTCCATTAGACAAATCACTTTTTCATTATGGAAATTCTTTATAACCCTTTCCTTTGGAAAACATTGAATATAGTCGAATCAAACAGTTGTCATCTTGTCTAGAATTAACTATCCATGAGGTTCATTTTCCTCAACCATCTAATTCAGGAGGAATATAAGACATTTAACCATGCCTATTTGAAAATTTCAGGAGAGAGAGAGAGAGCATGAAGATTTTTCCTTTGGATTTGTTGCGATAAAATACGTTCTAGAGCTTCATACCCCTACCCAATTTTTTTCCAAACCCCTGCATTTCACTGCAGTGACCATTGGATGAGACGTAAGATTCTCCAACCAAAATGTGCCACAAAAAGGCAAGCGCTGAGCTCTTGAACAAGCCCTGATATGACCGTATAGAAAATAAATTTCTTGAAGATAATCAATCAATTGTGTTGGTGATTTGCAGTCACAGTATGTTGGTGAGTGAGATCGGGGATTTGAGTTGAACAAATAATCAAATTGTTGTATAATCTGAGTCTGTTGCTGACAATTCAAAGAAATTTCATTTTAGGTTTGTTGGTCTTCGGATAAATTTGGTGGCATTTCATATAAATTTGGCAGTGCTTTGGATAAATTGGAGGAATTTGGATTAAATTTGGCCATATTTTGGATAAATTTGTAGGCATTTGGATTAAATTTGGCTGGAATATATCAGAACTAGGACATCCAATCAATTGCAGCATCCAATATGGTAAGTAAATGTATCTTTTCAAGATCTTTTGTATTATTTAATGTCTCTGAAACCACTTATTTTAGTCTAATGTTTCATTCTATATTGATTTGAATTTATTGATATGGTAAACGAATCATTTCTTGTTTTCATTTAATGCTCAATTTAGCTCAAATACATCATTTTTCTGTTATCTGGAAAGGTCTAATTTTATTTCAATATAATTTTCCCCTCAAATTCCTTATCTTGTTGTAATCTTCGAGTGGTTTATTTGATATACAATTTGTTATTTTGCTCAAAATCCATGTTTTTCGTTTTCTACCAATTCCTTCTTTCCTTTGGCTGCTTTATGTGCTTAAAATCTTTTTCTACCTAATTGATCCATGCTACTATCACAATTGTGCTTGAAATAATGAACTAGAAGGGAGGTTTAGGTAGGTCTTTGATATCAATTTGCTTAACCTTGTGCTTTTTAGCTTCAACAGTGAGAAATTGTTATATTGTTATATTGTATTTTCATATCGTATTCTTGGGGCTTATCTAGAAAATGTTGTGACAGGGCTTAAATGTAGGGTTAACAAGTTATGGGCATTCTTTCTGGTCAAGATTCTGTTTTGAAATCTCTTAAATGAGTTAATAAGTCATTCATTCACTACTGACATTGTCATCTTTTGTCTCAATGCATGCGACTCCCATTAACATTATTGTTGGTTCTCATGTATGGGTGGAAGATTCTAAAGTAGCCTGGATTGATGGAGAAGTCCTAGAGATCAATGGACAGAAAGCTAAACTTTAGCTTTATGATGGAAAGACAGCAAGACATTGTTACTATTTATGATGATTGGTTTTTTTGCTTTATCTTTTGTATCAAAGTTCTTCTATCACCAACACAATGTGCTTCTAAGGATTGGATTTGTGAAGCAAATTATGAAATTCATGTTCCAACGGTATACATTTCCAATGTCCAACACTTTGCATCGACTAAAGATGCTTTCTTTCCTAATTATTCTACAATTATTCCTCTTTAGATGAGTTACATGGCCAAAACACTGGGAAAGGTTATCTATTTTGCAGTCCATATTGTTATAGCTCTTCAAGTTGCTGCCGGAAATTCAGAATGAATTGATTATTTAATATATGATTTGTCTCATTAAATTCTATGAGTATTCTTGAAGATATTTGTATTTATTCTCACCTCTACTTTCCTTGGTTTTTGGAAACATCTCATCCCCCTCTCAAGCACTTATGGAAGAGTGATATTGCTGGTATCTTGCTAGCCCTAATCAGCCCAAGAACAGAAAACATGTAACACGACGATTTGAATCTGGGCAGGGAGAATAAGAACTTTTCCTGTTAACCACCCATGCTAATCCTGTTAGACATAATACTTTGTAACTAATTTTTTAACAGATGATTACCGTGAAAATTATATCAATGCAAGGAGAAAAAGTATTATTTCAGTAGGTGCACTTTTTTTGGTTGCAAATGATCTTTTTTTTCTTGTTTACAGGTGGTTGTAGATATTTCAAATGCATACCCAAAATATATTGAAGCACTGCCTAGGGGTGTGGATGATATGACAAAACTAGCTTATTTGCATGAACCAAGAGTTCTGCATAATTTGTCAACTAGATATGACCTTAATGAAATATATGTGAGTGTTTTAGTTTCTTGATTGTGACTATTCTATTGAGCATTATGTAGAAATGTTTTTAGTGGTTTTCTTAGGCTTTGATCTATTATTGTTTGATATGAGCAGAGTTGCATACAATTTATCTAAATGAAAATGAATAGTTACGTTAGCTATTATAGAAACAATGAGCTTATTGTATTGTCTGGTACTTTACAGACATATACTGGGAGCATACTGATTTCCATCAATCCTTTTAGAAGACTTCCTCATTTATATGATAGTCAAGTGTTGGAACAATACAAGGGAGCTACATTTGGAGAGATAATCCCTCATGTTTTTGCTGTGGAAGATGCTGCATATAGGTACGCTACCGTGATTCTCCTTGATCAAGTGATGTTTGAACTGGATAAAAGCTTATAAAAGTAGCAAATTGAGAATTTTTTGAATACATGGTGATGGTCAACGAGGGAATAAGTCAAGCCATTTTAGTCAGTGGAGAAAGTGGAGCAGGTAAAACAGAATCCACCAAAATTATTATGCGCTATCTTGCTTACATGGGGGGACGAGGAGCAACTGAAGGAATATTAGTGGAACAACAAGTGCTAGAAGTAAGAAACCATTGCATCTATGTCTTTGAATGGAGGTCAACATTCATTGACAACAATCCATTGATTAAATATCTTAGGATGCTATACTTTTTGTGGTATGTTTCTAAATCATAATTATATTGCAATCTATTAACTTTTCACCTTTTGTGGCTTGCAGTCAAATCCTATTCTTGAAGCCTTTGGCAATGCAAAAACTGTCAAAAATAACAATTCAAGGTGAAGTGTTTTTTATATTTTGATATATGCTATTATGCAACTCATTCAGGGAAATAATGGAAAGTTTGAGTTGTCAATTAAAAATTGCCATCATATAAGTTTCTAATGTTTTAAAACACTAGTTTGATTGAATTCCTTCTCAACTGCAGTCACTTTGGTAAATTTGTTGAGCTTCAATTTGACAAAAATGGAAGAATCTTAGGAGTTGTTGTTAGAACCTACCTATTGGAAAGGACCCATGTTTGTAAAATTTCGAAAACTGAGAGGAATTATCATTGTTTCTATATGATTTGTGCTACAGCACCAGAAGTATGCTAAATGCATGCATTTAATGTTTCTATTTCTATATGCATCCTGCACCACCATTAGATGGATGCTTGCATTATCATTGTTTCTATATGCATGCATTTAATGTTCAAAATCAAAATTGAATGGACACATTGTTTATTTTCACACCAAGTTTTGTTTCTATTTATGACTAATTTAAAAGAATAGTATGCTAACAATTAGATTTGTGATTATTTTCTTGGTCCTTTCATGATATTGAGAAATACAAATTGGGGGATCCAAGAACATTTCATTATCTCAACCAGACCAATTGTTATGAATTGGATGGTGTTAGCGATGCTGAAAAGTATCTTGCAACAAGAAGGGAAATATATGTAGTGGGAATCAGTCCTGAAGAACAAGTATGTTTTATTTGGACATCTGCATGTTATGAAATATCACATTAAAAGGTTTTGTGTTGTGAAAATATAGACTGTGTATTGCACTGAATCATTCCATTTTTTTAGGATGCGATATTTCAATTTGTGGCAGCTATTCTCCATCTAGGTAACGTGGATTTTTTCAAGGGGAAGGATACAAAATCATCTAAACTGAAAGATGACAAAACTATGTTTCATCTTACAATGGCAGCTTAACTTTTCATGTATGGTTTATTTCCAAGATTGAATTATGTATTATGTGCTTCAAGTGTTGTCTGTTGTATCTTAAGCATGTTAAGTTGTAAATTGATTTACTACAATGAATCACTTTTTTCTCCCTATCCTAGGTGTGATGTTAAAGGTCTTGAAGACTCTCTTTGTAAACGTGTCATTATGACACATGATGAAAGCATTACAAAATCACTAGATCCAGTTGCTGCAGCTACCAACTAGGATGCATTGGAAAAAACAATATATGCACGATTATTTGACTGGTATGTATTGTAATGCTTGATGTTCTATATAAATAAGTGAAATACACTTGTACACATTTCTTGTTTTCTCAAATTATGTCAAGGATTGTCCATATGGCTTAAGTGACATCTTTGCATGTAAATTGTTTACAGGTTGGTGAATAAAATAAGTATTTCAATTTGTCAGGATCCTAATTCAAAGATGTTAATTGGGGTTCTGGATATATATGGTTTTGAAAGTTTTAAGACCACCAGGTAACTTTTAATCATGGCAATCAAAATTGCTTCAGTAATCTTTCACGAAAAATTGTAGATGTTTTTTACTCAGTGTCTACAGATTAGTATCTCTAGTATGCGTGGTAGTCATAGAGACTCAGTGGGAATAAGAGATGCATGTTGTTTAAATATCATAATTTTTTTTGCAGAATATCTTAGAATTATGAGTTAATTTATGTATAGATTGGCCCTGAGTTTTTTGTTGCAGACCATTACAGAAGTCTTGACCTATATGTGTTATGTGTTGCTGAAATTTTCTTGCAGTATATTTTAAAAGTTAAAAAAATATAATTTATTTGCTGCTAATTGTGTAATTTTTTGTGATTGCCTATACACTGGGTTTGTAACAGGCCAAGAAGCCACATTTCCTTTCCTTGAATTAACACTAATTTAATTCTTTATACACTTTCTTCCTGTGTGGCAGCTTTGAACAGTTGTGTATCAATCTCACAAATGAGAAGCTGCAATAACACTTCAATCAGGTCAAAAAACAGATTTATCTTTATTGAATTATCGGTTGTTTGGCTTACAATACATATCTTCATTGCATCATACATTCTTGACTTACCAAAGTTGTTTTTTACTATATTGATGTTGTAAAATGTCTAACTTTCCCTAGTGAAGTTTACATAATTGGTTTGTCAGTGCAACATGTGTTTAAGATGGAACAAGAAGAGTACACAAGAGAAGAAATTGACTGGAGTTACATTGATTTTGTTCATAATCAGGATATATTGGATCTCATTGAGAAGGTCTTTCCTATTTTTTTCCTTTTCTTCATTTATTCAAATTCCTTGAATGCTGGTTAGAGATGCTATGGAGGTAAAGAGAGTTTTCTTGCTAATAGACACTTTGGTTTAACCGATATGAGTCCCTTTTACTGAATCTTGATGTGAATTTTTCTATGTGGTTACTGGTTGTGCTCTGATGTAATTCTGTTATTTGTTTTTCTATGCATTTTACATCTTTGTTTTCACATGTGATAGTGCATAACTCTAATTGATTTTAACTTGCAAGATTGGCTTTGCAAGCCATGGGGTTTATTGTGTCCAGAGTAGTTTGTATCTCTAAGTATCTCTTTATGAGTTTAATTTGAAGTGCATTTATTCTCATAAAATCTTGCATTTATAGGTCTAAAGCCTAGATTTGTTCAAGTATTTGTTTCAAGTTAATAGTATTGTCTTTTGTATTGTAGAAACCTGGGGGTATTATTGCTCTTCTAGATGAAGCTTGGTATGTTTCTGTAAACTCTACCTCTAGAAATTGTGTTATGCTTTAGTGTTGTTCCTCCTATATTTATTAGAAATTATTTTAATTATATATTAGAGTTCATTTTTTAATCAAGAATAACACACAAGGATATGTCTTTCTGCTTTTTCCAAAATAATAATGATGTTTTAGTTTTCTACGAGGACATGATATATTCAAAAGAATGGCTATTTTTTATTTAGAAACCAACACATAGAAATAAAATTTTATTAATGGCCACTAATGTCCACAGTAAGTCAATGGCGTCTCTCACTGAAAACAAAAAGCAAATGACATATTATCAAATAAATATGTGGTTTGATCCAAGGGGTGTAAACCCTTGAAAGTCACCAATGAAGTAAAATACAACTGTGGAGATAAAAACAAAGAGAGGACATGATGCCATGATGTAGAGAGAAATTTAACCAAACCATGAGAAAATAATGAATAACAAAGTGGTCACGAGTCAGTGTCTGAACGAGAGGAACCTTTCCCATCAATAACTGTTAAACACCAATATCAAACTTGATAATGTTAATCCCTCAGAGTATTGCAACTGGATTAGAGATGCTTTATGCCTATGAATTTAGAGGCAATATAGAATGATATACATAGTTTAGACAAAAAGTTTTGAATATAATCAAAGTTAGAAGGAAGATGGAGATTTGGAAAATTTGCATCATTAATCTTGGAATAAAATGAAAGGTCATATTTAGTTCTTACACTAATATAAAATAAAGGCTTCTATTTACTTCATTTATTGGGATAATGTGAGGACTCACATTCATTTATTTAATCATAATATGAAGCCTCAGAATCAAATTGTACCAGTGAAAGAAAATCATGTTATGTTAAGCTATGTGCGAGTTGTCACCTAGAAAGGGAATATGGATTCGAGTTTTGGAAATAGTACTTTCACAATACCAGTAAATGAGGACATTGTGAACCCATGGATTCTTATGGGCAGGATATTGCAGGGAAATTTTTATATTTTTGTGCCAGAAATATTTCCCATATGTAAAATGAGAAAACAATCCCATTTCTGGGAACATTATTTCTTACTTGGAAGAAAAGATGAAAGGTCATATTTTGACCAGCTTACTAATATAAGCACATTTGCATATAAGCAAGGGGCAATTTGCATAAACTCTTTGAGAGGCGAGACAACAAGATTGGCTCAAATCTGCCTTGAATTTTATGGTGACAAAGATGAAACCATGTCCCATGGGGAATGCATGTGGAAGCCTTGTGTAGTCTCTGTATGAATAGAACTTAGCTTATTTTGCAGCATCCATTGAACAACATGCAATTTCCTCATTTAGGTCTCATTTCAGTATGCCCTACCATGCCATTCATTCCTAAGAAAGGGAAACTTCTAATAGGTGTAACTTTATACCAATGGCATAACCCCTGTAACCAGTATTCTTAAAACATCTGAGGCAACCCTAACTAGTGGTGGCATGTATTGGTTAAGGATATATGATTTTCATCCAAGGATCTTGGAGGTTCACATGAGGATTTCATAATGTATTGACCCTCATCTTTATTACAAAGTTTTTACTGAAGTCCACCAATTGTTTCCATGATAGAATATCAAACTTCTTGGTAAACAATTTTGCATGGTTCTAATTACCTGAGTGTATTTTAGCTACATTTTACCACTACCATACCCAGGGGAAAGCACAATAAATCTTTTCAGTACCTCAGGTATTTTCTTCATCCTTAGACTGTTACAGTAACATGATCGAAGTTTCCTTGGCACATGAGATTGGACCTAACATCAAGAAAATGGTTATCTAATTCAGAGCACAATAGTTGCAACACATTATGAGTAGAATCCCAATGGCATAGGCTAATGATCAACACTTTTTAGCTCAAACAATAATAAAAGAGACACACACTCTAGTTTCCCAAGGCTACTTCCTATTGATTATTGATGGAACAAATTTTAGTTTCAGGGTAAATATATCTTAAGAAATATCATGATTGACGTAGTTTGAAAGTTATTTTGATAACATGTACCAAATTGGATGAGAACCCTTACATTTTTTGAAAGAAACAAAGATGATGCACTAGTGATTGGGAGATAATGCCATCTCAAATGGACAAGTACTCCAGAAACCTATGAATTTGTCAATGTAATGGTAAGTGTGGTGATTTGTTCATGCATATAGAAGACTTATATAATAGAATATTGGATTTTTTAATGAATATGTTCAAATGGTGAATGCTAGCTTTCCAATCAGAAAGGAATGTAATTTTAATTCATTTCTAATATTTGGTTGTGTGTGATTTTAGCAATTTAATTGTATCTTTGTGGTTAATTTGTTAATAATTAAACCATATTTTCTATAACTTTTATTCTTGATGGTGAACTTTCAGCTACTTTTAGACTACTTGTAAACTTATGTTGGCATAATCATATACCTTTCTCACCCTTTTCCACACTTCTCTTGGATGGGTTCTCCTGTTTATAAAAAACTTGAACAATTTTGAGAATCAACAGGTAGGAAATAACATTGTTTCATCTCATTAAGCTTTGCCTAGCCAGCCAAGTAACTTGTCCAAGGGTTTGGTTGCATCGAAATTTGCACTGTTTGTATAGGCCAAAGAGAGAGCAACGATATCTATAGTTAGGAAGGGAAGTGACAGAAGTGAGTTTGGATGGGTTAGGAAGACACATTGACTCTAAAAGTGAACTTTTCCCTCCCCTTATTAGTTGCAAGGGAACTTCTAGATCTCTACAAAGAAAAGAGAAAAGTGATTTTGTGCATTTCATATTCTTCCCTTTTCTTGTATTAGAAATTACACATAGAATTTGGATAAGCTAGAGGTGAATGTTGAAGATACATAAGAATATGTTGGTCCATAAAAATTAAATTACTCTCATCTCATTCTAATATATTAAAGATGAGTATTGTGGAAATTTGTAGATTAGTAATCACGCCATAGTCAAGGTGTCATACTGTCAAGTTACATTAATTGTATCCTTAGGCGATTTTCCTTTGAGAACATAAGAGGCATGGTGTAATGTACCAAGTATGGTGTATAGACCTGAACACTCTTCAATTCCATAAATTATATTAAAATTTCTGAACTTGAATTAATTTACACAATGACTTCTCAGACTGGGCAAATAAGGGGTTTATTCTAGGAAATTTTGCAGGCAAAAGGAGTGAATAGCGGGCATAAACCAAATAAAATCAGACATGTAATTCCATATCCCCTATCAAATTTATATCTGGTGCCATTTAGGTTTCATAATCCACTCTGTGGAAACCTACTACCACGCTTCTGGGCAGCCAAACCGTGAAACTAAGGAGGGTAGTTCGGTTTGTTTTAACCAGGGGATTCTGGAAACTTGAAAAGGGTTGTTCCATCCTTAATATATCATAAATATTTTTTTTTATATAGTTTTCATATATTCTATAATTTTTGAGAAGTTTTGGATGAATTTGGGGTTTTACGGCAGTTTTGGGCAAGGAAAACCCTGCACAGAGGAGGATCCAAAAAGGTGGTACATACTAAAATAAAAATGGTTTTGGAGTTTTATATGGGACATTGGGCCTATTATTGAACCGCAGGAATTTATAGAGCTCATATTGAGTTAATATAAATGGTTTTACATCAATTTTACCAAAACTAGTTATTAAAAGCTAGTAATCTAGCTAGGGTCTAAAAGAAACAGTTAAATAATCTCAAATGAATTTATGTAAAACATGAGAACTGTAAAAGGGGTAAATATAAATTCATTGAATATGTAAAATCCATTCATTTACTTCACCAACCTGACATATTCCTTATAGCACTCATTTTTATTCAATTTCCCCCATACATTGCTAAAATAGGCCTTTTAGGCAAAAATGAAGACAAGAATATTTATGGGCAGAGATGTTTCGACATGATACATGTAATTTGCAGAATATTATGACCCTATAGAACATAAATTACATCATTTACTGACCATTACAAGGATGCTCCAAAAACAAGGGGTAGGAGGCTCGGATCATGACTAGCAAGGGCTGTGAGCATAAGTGAAGCTAGGGATTCATTGGATATGGAAATGAACTTGATGGAGGATGAAAATAACTCTGTAAATCCTTCAATTCCTGCAATATAGCTCTCCACACTTGCAATGGAAGAAAAGGGGATGGAAGGAGAGGGGAATGGAAGGCTAGGGCTCATCTCCCAATAGTCTGAGGCACAACACCCATAAATAATGCTCACATAAGCATTCATAAATAAAATCATCAACCAAACTGAATAAATGGGTTTGAATTTATCTTTTATATACTTATGGAAGACCTACTTAGTAAGTTGAGTACAATGGTGACCCGTGAGAGCAAGTCAACCCCATGGGTGATCTAACCCTATCCACAAAAGCGCCCCCTTTGGGAAATTAGGCAAGTAGGACCATGTGGAATTGTTTCCAATTCCAAATCATCCTTCACAATTAGAAACTGCACCCTCCTTTATTCAAAAGCTTCCTCTTTTGAGTTATGATAGCTTTCTGCTTTTCTTGGGTCATAAGGAAACTCTTTCTTTCTTTAAAAAACTTTCCTGCTTTTCTCTTACAGATTTTCTGAGCTCCATAAGAGGAAACTACACCCTCCCCTTTCAAATACTTTCCTGCTTTTACCTCTGTCTGCTTTTTCTTCTTTTAGGAAACTTCTCTTTATTCTCTTGTTTTCTTTTGTTATGGACTTTCTTATTTTTACCAAGGAAAGTTGACTAGCTTTCCCCAATGAACCATCCTAACATGGCATCCTTAATTTCACATCATTATTGTGCATAATAAATAAAATTAAATACACGCCTTAGAATAATTATTTGTAAAAAATTATCCTTGGAGGAATAATTAATAACAACTTGAGCCCCTAGGAACTTAGCATGGTCAACACTTTTAATGGTCAATTTGAGGGAACATGACAGTCCTCCCCTCCCAAATCTGCTTGTCCTTAAGCAGAAGCACCATAGATTGTTGCAAATTTTTCCACCATTTTTTTACTGCACCACTCTAATCATATCCATTTTTATGATGCCACTTCCTTTAGCAAAATTTCCAACCCAGTTAAAGTAACGGAGTAGAATTCCCAGATCCAACTGCCTCCTCTGCAAGGACCCAAATTTTTCTGCCACCTTTTGAACTCTGTCATTCCTAAGAATGCCTAGATCCCATGGTTTTATCTGCCTCCTTCCACCCATCAATAAAAACAACAAAATTTTAGCATTGTAGAGGAGGAAAATGAGGTTATGAAAATCGTACCACCATACCGGGAGCTCATCTCTCCCCATGCCAAACTGAACATTTTTTAAAGTCTCCCACTAGATATGGAATTCCTTAATGCGGGACCAAATCATCTTGAGCCTCCCTAAAGTATGAAAATCCATGCGCGATCTAGCACTGGAACTCACATCACTGTTGTTATGAATACACAGGAGGTTATCCCATGCCCCTCCCTGTATACTGAAAGTATCATATAATAGCCATACATGCTCATTCCATTGCTCATACAATTTCTTTGATGTGTGCAATGTATCTCCATTGATGCAAGCAAGATTTTTACCCTCCAGTGCACACATCTCAATCATGTGTCTAGCCACCCAATAAATGGATGGGAAAAAATTCATGCTAAATGATTCAGGTGGGAGTAATCTAGCTACTACTAATGCACTTTTCAAACCACATGGTTTGACCATCAATACCTCAACTGGAAGAGTGAAAGTATCATGCTCTTCTTGTGGCATCAACAGAAAAAATTCTTTCACCCAATTTTCATCCCCACATGATGTGGCTGAAATAGAAGTGTCGGGTGAAGAATTGTGAGCCAAATCCCTACAATTCTCATCAATCAAGATAATGGATCCACAAATTCCTCCATTAGTTTTTTGAGTGACAGTGTGATCATGTGCCTCCTCCAAAATTGTACAACATTTTCCTAGAGGCAACTCATAATCTCTTAGGAACCATGTAAGTGCTTGATCTTCATATTGCTTGACATCAAACTCCTCAAGTACATGCAAATTGAAATGCACCTCATGTGCATGTGTATGGGAGGTATATAATAGCTGCAAAATAAGTCTTTGTTGCTGTTCAAATGTCAAGACAATGTCAGTCACAACAAAAGAATTATTGCAGAAATAAAAAAATTTCCCTCCCAAGGTCTTCATTCCAAATATGTCTCTATGGAACTCAACAGGTTCTCCCCTCTTCATCCAATGGCTCAACTCTCTGCCATTGATCCAAGGGTGCAAAAATCCATCAATTGACCCACACATTGAAAGTATGTGTTGATTTGATGGCTCAACTCTCTTCCATTGATCCAAGGGTGCAAAAATCCATCAATTGACCCACACATTGAAAGTATGTGTAGATTTGATGCCTTCTTTTCAAAAGTGGCTGCACACACATGCCTTTTCTACTGCTTGTAAATCATAGAAAAATCAGCAATATTAAAAGCAATTTTCTTGCAACAAGACATAAAAGTTTTACCTTCCATATTTTCCTCTTCAGTGATTCCTCTATCCAACCATCCAGTGGATGAATCAAAGATATTTCTTGCTGATTTATATGATATATAATGATCCATTTCTTCTGCAATGGGATATATCTCCCATGGGGACAAATCATGATCCCCCTATTGTGCATACGACACAAACCAGAAAAATTTCTTCACCCACTGTTCATCCCCCATTGGTGTTTCTGAATATAGGACATGTGGAAAAGAACTGTGAACCTTTTTTTCATGTTTGCAACCTTCAGTAATCAGACTTATGGCTGCAATTTTTTCATTATTGGCTGGCCCAAATTGGGTGCTCTCATCCCACTCTTCCATGGGAGAGTGTCTGTCTTCAAGGAACAACTCAAGTTTCCTTGGAAAGAAATCAAGTGCTTGGTTCTCATAAAACTATTTTACACACTCTTTAAGCGCATACCGAATAGAATGATCCTCATGGTCCACCCAATCATGAGGTTGCTCCATGCCATATACCCAAAAGGGATGACTCTCAGGAAATATTGAGGATTCAATCAATTATTTCCACTCTTGTTGGAATTGTTCTATCTTTATTTGTGATTCTAAGAGGGCACTTTGAGTGTATCTCAAAGAATATTGGGTGGACAACAAATCACCTTTGAGCTTGTATTTATCTTCTTCATATATGCAAATACCTTCTTCATCATGTAGTGATGCTTCCTGTAATAACTCAATAAGCTCAAACATGTTATTTTTATCTGAAAGCAACTGTGAGAAATTACCTTTCATTGTGGGCATTGCTTTCTGGATATTCTCCATGGCTTCAAAGGAAGATTGGTCTTCCATTAAAGCAGCTTCCCAACACATCTTTGACACTGAAGCATGAGTGTCATGGATATTTTTTAGGGCCTCTTGGATCCTCTGTTCATCCATCTTCAATGACCCTACAAGAAGATGAGGTTCTTATAGATGTTCCTCCTTTTCATTTTCCATCACCGGATCCATTTCATGCAGTGCACTCAAGGTTTTGAAATCTGATCCATATGTTGTTTCTTCAATATATTCATATTTTAAGTCCTCAACAACATAATTTGGGCTGCAAATTAAGTATTCATTTATCCTTGGTGCACCAGAAAGATATTCTCTCAAAGTTTCATCCTTCATACTGCATTCATTTTTGACAAGAAAATTCTGAACCTCGTCACTAGGGGGCTCAACCATTCTGAAATCTTCATTGGAAGTGGCTGCCATATCAAACTTACAAAATGACACATAAAAATGATAATTTACTAACTTGCCATGTTTTATGTTCTCCTCCTTATGTGGTGGAATTATGATGGCTTTTTCACCCACCCATTTCTCTGCTTCACACCTTACTGAGATGTGCTCAATTTTTGCTCCCTTGTGAGGCTGCAAGGGTGACTGTAAATCTAAATTGTGTTTCTATTTTGGATTATATCCAAAAGATATCTCACCATCATCAATATGCCCCATCTCTTCTGCACTTATCTTGAAATCAACCACAAAGAAATTTGGAGTCATTTCACCTTCCACATTACCAACAACTAGATGTTGGACTGTTAAATCTTTAGTTGTGCATGGATATTCTCCATATCCTTCTAACAAAGGATTTTGTGACTCATAATCCTCATGGATTCTGCAAATAGGATGATATCTCTTTGGGGAAAACCCAAATAATCTCTCAAAGAAACCATGTACAGATGGCTCTAATGAATCTTCACTTTTGGTCCTCTTTTCTTCCCCTTTAATTTGAGAAGTGGAACAACTTAGTTCCTTTCTTGATGGATTATTGGTATTCAAATAACCTACATGTGTTAATGTTTTTGAAAACATAGACTCTCCATATTTATTTCCTTCATGCTGAGAGACACTACTACTCCCTTTTCCATGTTTGCTTGCCAACTGCTTGGCAAGGAATTCTCTAGTCTCTTGATCTGACTGAATGATGCTTTGGGATACATATTTCATCCCTTTCAATGTTATTTGCATCAAAATTATTAAATATTCTTGATCATCCATTTTTGAATTCTCTTCTTCATACAACTCAAATTCTAAATCTCCCAAGAATGGAACTAATTCCACAACTGCAACTTGAAGATATTACTGAGCTACTTTTCCACTGAGAGTTACTTTCAACAGGATGAGCCAAGGAAAGTGCTATGATACCAATATAATGTCCCAAGTATTCTGTACATACCTGAACACTCTTCAATTCTATAAATTATATTAAAATCTCTGAACTTGAATTAATTTACATAATGACTTCTTGGACTGAGCAAATAAGGGGTTTATTCTTGGAAATTTTGTAGGAAAAAGGAGTGAGCAGAGGGAAGAAAAAAAATAAAATAAGAAATTGAATTCCCTCTCCCCTATCACATTTATATTTGGTTCTGTTTAGGTTTCAGAATCCGCTTCGCGGAAACCTACTACCACGCTTCTGGGTAGCCAAACCGTGAAACTAAGGAGGGTAGTTCGATCTGTTTTAAACAGGGGCTTCTGGAAACTTGAAAAGGGTTGTTCCAGAATTAATATAAATAAATTTTTATATATAGTTTTCATATATTCTGGAAGGTTTGAGAAGTTTTGGATGAATTTGGGGTTTTATGGCAGTTTTGGGCAAGGAAAACCCTGCGTAGAGGAGGATCCAAAAAGGTAGTACATACTCAAATAAAAATGGTTTTGAGGTTTTATATGGGAATGTGGGACTTTTATTGACCCACAAGAATTTACATATCTCATATTGAGTTAACATAAATGGTTTTACATCAATTTTACCAAAACTAGTTATTAAAAGCTAGTAATCTAGCTAGGGTCTAAAAGAAACAATTAAATCATCTCAAATGAATTTATGTAAAAAATGAGCACTATAATAGGGGTAAATATAAGTTCATTTAATATGTAAAATTCCTTCAATTAATTCCCCAACCTGACATATTCCTTATAGCACTCATTTTTATTCAATTTCCCCCATACATTGCTAAAATAGGTCTTTTAGGAAAAAATGAAGACAAGAATATTTATGGGAAGAGATGTTTAGACCTGATACATGTAATTTTCAGAATATTATGACCCTATAGAACATAAATTACATCATTTACTGACCATTACAAGGATGCTCCAAAAACAAGGGGTAGGAGGCCCGGATCATGACTAGTAAGTGCTGTGAGCATAAGTGAAGCTGGGGTTTCATTGGATATGGACCTGAAATTGATGGATGTTGCAAAAAACTCTATAGATCCTTCAATTCCTACAATATATATATCCACACTTGCAATGGAAGAAAAGGGGATGGAAGGAGAGGGGAATGGAAGGTTAGGGCTCATCTCCCAGTAGTCTGAGGCACAACACTCAGAAATAATGCTCACATAAGCATTCAGAAATCAAATCATCAACCAAACTGAATCAATGGGTTTGAATTTATCTTTTATATACTTATGGATGACCTGCTTAGTAAGTTGAGGCCAATGGTGACCTGTGAGAGCAAGTCAACCCCATGGGTGACCTAACCCTAGCCACAAAAGCGCCCCCTTTGGGAAATTAGGCAAGTAGGACCATGTGGAATTGTTTCCAATTCCAAATCATCCTTCACAATTAGAAACTGCACCCTCCCTTAGTCAAAATCTACCTCTTTTGAGTTATGACAACTTTCTGCTTTTTCTGGGTCATAAGGAAACTCTTTCTTTCCTTAAAAAACTTTCCTTCTTTTCTCTTATAGCTTCTCTGAGCTCCATAAGAGGAAAATGCACCCTCCCCTTTGAAATACTTTCCTGCTTTTTCTTCTTTTAGGAAACTTCCCTTTATTCTCTTGTTTGCTTTTGTTATGGACTTTCTTATTTTTACCAAGGAAAGTTGACTAGCTTTCCCCAATGCACCCTCCTGACATGGCAGCCTTAATTCCACATCATTATTGTGCATAATAAATAAAATTGCTGAAATAAAATTAAATACATGCCTTAGAACAATTATTAGTAAAAATTTATCATAGGAGGAATAATTAATAACAACTTGAGCCCATAGGAACTTAGCATGGGCAATTTGAGGGAACATGACATATGGTTAACTATGAATGACTAAGTAAAGGATTGTTTTTGAACAATCATTCACAAAATTACAGTTTAGAATATTTATGAGTTTTAAAGTTTAGAAAGGTCAATGCTATTTTTTTGGTTGCAAATATATATCTGTAAAGTAGGCATAAGCAACCAAAATTCTGAGTTTTTATTTTTTCCAGGTATTGTTTCTTTATGAGAGGGCGGTGGTTGGTGTTGGCTTTGATTGCAACCATATGCTATTTATGTAAGACAACAGGGGAACATGGTAGAACATAGTTTTAATTGATGGCGGATTTGTAATTTTTGTTTTATTTCTTTGCTACCTAAAACTAAATCTAAAAGATGAGATAAATTGGTTACCATCTTATGTGTATCTCAAATATTTATATCTTATAATGTTTAACTATCTCAGAAATTTTTTAAAATTTATGGATGAAAGAAAATCCTCTCCAACTATCTCCAAATATCGATCACAAGTATGATCATCTTTCCTTGATTAATTAAATGTATATGTAGATTTTGAAGACATACACTCATGAAAACAATTTGTGTAGACCTAGTTGTGATTTTAAAGACAAACAATTTAGGTTTGGGACAAATTATTCTAGTACCACCTGCTTTATTACAATGTTTCCTTTATTATTTTTGGACTTTGGAGCGAAGTATTCCATTAGATTCTCTAGTTCTTTAGTTCCTAGCAATTCATTTAATTTTTAAATTTTAAATATTGGTGTATGAAATGTTCCCAATCCATCGCATTTGTTTTTATACATCAAAGATCCATCATCGCATTATAATACTTGTTAGATTATTTAGTTCTTAATTTTTATGAACTCCCTGAACCTACCTAATTAGCTTCTAATTGAACTATTAGGCTAATTCTATATTATATCCTCCTAAAGATGCTTATCATGATCTGTTTGATAGTAATGTTGATCCATGAACTGTTTGTTTGGTATGCATATTGGTGGTCAATTTACAAAATGGGTTGGTGACATTAACCAATGAATTTTACTTATAATTGTATTGACAAATTAAAATCTCTCTAAGCTAGTGTTTCAAAAGCTATATAGTTTTTTCATTATTTGGTTTGTGCCTGCAGTTTTCAGAAGCTTTTAGAAAGTTCTATGGTCAAGAAAAACATGGGGAAAACATTGATGCAGTTGAGCCATCCAAGGCTCCTGGAGGTTCACATGAGAATTGCATAACATATTGACCCTCATCTTTATTAAACAGTTTTTACAAAATTCCACCAATTGTTTCCATAATAGAATACCAAACCTCTTAGTAAACAATTTTGCATAGTACTAATTACCTGTGTGTATTTCAGGTGCATTTTACCACTACCATACCCAGAGGAAAGCACAATCAAGTGTTTTAGTACCTCAGGAATTTTCTTCATCCCTAGATATACATCAAAGGTGTCACTATCTAATCTAGTTCATTGTTTTTCTACTTTACAAGCGAGTTTTTTTATTGGATTTTGCAGGAGTGAACTTAACTAAGTGGGCCATTGAGTATGAAGAGCCTGTTGCCAAAGATTTTCCATTGAGTATGAAGAGCCTGCTGTTGAGGCTATTAAGGTGCTACGCATGGGTTAATTGAAGCTGTTGTGGGATCTAAGTATGGCTTAGTAGCCAAGTACAAGTGGGATGGTTTAGCCATTGTAATATTTTGAAAAGTCATCGATGTACTAGATGATTTTCATGTAAATATATATGGAGATAGTTTTTGAGAAAATTCATATTTATCGTAATACTTGAAATTTCATATAATTTAATTTTTGGGGTTTAAAACTTATATGGTTTTACTTTATATCATTTATAAGTGTTGTAATTAACTAATTAATGTGACATTGCATAATTCGCATGTGTATTATATGATGATAAATAATGTATGATTCATTTTTTTTAATTTAAACATAATTCATATTAAAAATTTATATTGATTAAAAATGGACACCATTAAAACTACTAAAATATAATAACCACACATAAAATGACTAAAATGACTAAATTAGTGACCAATAAATGAGATTAATGACCAAAATTCGCATATAAAATGACCAAAAATTGGGAGACACATGACCAAACAATGAGATATAAATGACCTAAAAATGACCAAAATGTTCATATTAATGACCAAAAAACTGTTTTGGTAGCTAATTTACGATCCCTTATTACGTGACCAAATTTGGTCATATTCTAGTTTGTCATGTGGTCATTAATTTGGTCATAAATGTGTTCATATATTTGGTCATTGATTCAAATATATGACCAAATTAATGACCAACTGACAAGCTATAAATGACCAAAATAAAAATGACCAATTTTGGTCGCGTAATAAAAGATCGTAAATTAGCCACCAGCAACCGTCAGACCAAAAGTAGTCATTAATATGCGTATTTTGGCCTTTTTTTGGGTCACTAATATCTCATTTTCCACTAGTGTTATATCTTGAGACTATAAAAGAATGACCCTTTAAGTTATGTTTATATCAAATCATATCAGTATATGTGTTGAAGAATGAAATACAATGTTCTAATCACAATGTGCTATGCTTAAGTGTTGTAATGGTGTATTTAGACACCACCTCTCTTCTTGGAATAAAATTTCATTTTTCTATTTTATTTTATGTTCTATGGTTGAATATGAAGAGGTTGCCCAACAAAAATAATAAGAGTGGACGATCTTTTGGGTACAAAAAAGGTGGTCACTAGAATCAACTCTATGGTAGTTATTCAGGACCCTTTCAATCTTGTAAAAAATGAGGCATTTGCGTAAGATGGTGTAAACTCATCATTGATAATAAGGTATCGTGGGGATTGGTGATAAATTCAATGATGATAATTACAAGATAGATGAGGGATAAACTTCTAAGTGTGCAAGTAAATGAGAATATCCCCATATCAAGGTTTTTCCAAAGAAATGGTGAACATATGTTCATTTAGTAGATATTCATTGATAGGGGGTTGGTGGGTCTCAGAGAGTAAATATAAAAATTAAGTCTTCTAAGGAAAAATACTTTTTACTCTTCGGGGTCAGGAAGTAGAGGTCACATTCTTGAAGGATAACGATCTACCTAGAAACCATATATTGATTAAGGAGTTGACTCAAGGGATACAACATGGGGTTTGAATTTGCGATGACTTTGTTTTTTCTCATAAGGATTTAATGGTGAAGTTTCTAGATCGAGAAAATGATGTCTAAGGGTAGCTTATCCTCATGGTCACACAATACAGAGGGTCAAACAAGTTCTTACTAACAAAGTAGATGACATGTTCCTAACAGTTGACATACTCTTGAAAGAGCAGTACAACTACAACATACGTGGATGTTGAGATGTAAATGATGAAATATTTT
This sequence comes from Pseudotsuga menziesii, assembly GCA_001517045.1. Classification (NCBI taxonomy): domain Eukaryota; kingdom Viridiplantae; phylum Streptophyta; class Pinopsida; order Pinales; family Pinaceae; genus Pseudotsuga; species Pseudotsuga menziesii. Next base: position 204,968 of record LPNX011029868.1, read on the forward strand.
TCAAAATATGGGGCATTATTCAAGGATGCAAAAGTAAGAGCATGCTTAAAGGTGTCAAAATAAGATTGAGTTTGCTTGTCCCATACAAAGGGAATGATAGAATGAAGAAAATTAAAAAAACCATGAATGGTTGTGGTTTAATTTGGAATAAAACAACATAAGGAGTTTTCCTTTACTTGAAGGCTTTGCAACTAGAGAAAAGTATTATGATCCAGGTCATGCCTAGATGCACACCGGGGACAATAGTCGACTGAATGAGTGGATCACTGTTATGGCGAAAGAATATAAGAAGAATCAACAAAGTAGGAAACACCGTATATCGAAAAGAAATATACACACAGAAAATATGCAAGAATTCGAATTAATTTATTACTTCTACTCCATGAAATATGGAGGAATCAGATGATGATCAGAAAGATGTCTATAGTACATAATGTACATGCTTATATAGGATGCTGAGGTGTTTGGGTGACTATCCACTACATTCAGTTACAAGAATTTATAATGGTAAGAAGTTTAACCATCGCAGAGGATGTTGGTATGATGTATTTGAGGGGGACCTGTCTAGATGGATGTCTTTGATTTCTGATATTTGAAAGTTTTCGTGTTCCAACAATGGTGCATGATACGGTCGAAGCATATCTACATTGAAAATTGGATGTAGGCCAAGGTATGCAAGGATGTCGAGCTGAAAATCATTTTCTCTAATCTGTTTAAGGATACTGTAGGGAACATACCGCAAAGGTTTCATCTTTTTGTATGGACCAGTGAAGCGTTCCTTATTTAGATGTAACCATAACTGATCCCCAATTTGGAATTATTGAGGAATATGATGCTTGTCTTGTCGGGCATTAAATTTTTCATTTCTTCATTGCAACATTTCCTGTGCTTGATTTTGAATGTTGTAGATTTCATCTCTGAACTTCAATGCTTTCTCCACTTCTCATCCTTCAAAGTTGTGGTTGTTTGATTGTGTTGAGGAACTGATTAATTCGATACATGCTAAGGGTTGAAATCCTTAACAGATATCAAATGGACTCTTTCCTGTAGAGCTGTGTTAAGCACTATTGTAGTGTGTTGTATGTATGGAAATTTGTCATCCCATGTTTGACGATGCTTATGTTGTACATGCGAAGTAATTATATGACTAAGCAATTTACAACTTCCGTATGTCCGTCTTTCAGTGGATGGAAGGATTTCGACAAAGAAAGTATCGTGTCGAGCTGTTACCGGAGAGTTTGCCAAAAGGTGATGACAAATATAGCATCTCTATTGGAAATAATGGTCATCGGGAGCTCATAGTGTTTCCACACATGTTCAAAGAAGAGCTAAGCAGTCTGTTGTGTTGTCGTAGTCTTCTTGCATGGTATGAGTATAGCCATATTGGAAAATATGTTGACTACTACTAGTATCGTGTCATGCTAATGTTTGGTAGTAGGATATCCCATCAAGTATTACATAGAGATAGATTCCCATGGTCGACTAGGAACTGGAAGGGGTGTGTACAGTCCTTGTCGCTGATTCAGTGGTTTAGCAATGGCATAAACCATGCATGATAGAATGTACTTGTTCATGTCAAATTTAAGGGAAGGCCAGTAGAAATACTTTTGGAGGATAAAAGGTGTTTTTGTGACTCCAAATGTCCTGTAGTCTTGCTGTAGTGCACATCCCAAATGAGCTTCTGTTGATGCTGACCAGTCAGTACACAAAGATGTCCAAGCTTGTATAGCAAGGTGTCTTTCAGGAAGTAGTTGGTAGTCGACAACTTGTCGGTCTGAAGATGTCGATAGATTGTAGAAAAATCACAGTCTACCGAATACAATTGCGGCCAAGTAGTGGTGTCATAACCTTGCATACTCATCACTATAGACACTAGATTCATGGGTGGTATGCTGAGACAATTGGATGTGGCATTGGATTTTCCTTTCCGATACTTAATTACCAACTAAAATTGTTGCAGGTAATTAATCCACTTGAGTTGTCAGGTTTTCTATAGTTTCGACTAAGTCAGAGACAACTACAAAGGCTTATGGTCAGTGAGGATGATCGTTTCCTTGCCAAGAATGTAGTGTCTCCATTACTTGAGAGCTTGCACAATGGCATACAATTATTTTTCCCATGTCCAGTACCTTCTATTTGTGTCACTGAAAGTCTCGAAATGAAGCGTAACTGGGTGGCCTGACTGAGTGATCACTGCGCTGAGGGTATAGTTCAATGCATCCATCTCAATATCAAAGGGCTAATGCAAATCAGGTAACACAAGTACTGGTGCAGTAAAAAGCTTGTTTTTTATTTTTTCAAAAGTTTATTGTTATGTTAGTGTCCATTTGAAGAAATTTTTCCCATTTCCTTTTGTCAACTAATTCAAAGGCCATTCGATGTGGTTGAAGCGAAGTATGAATCATCGATAGAAATTTTCCAAACTAAGAAAAATTCTTAGTTCATGAATGTTTTGAGGAATGGGACAATATTTGAGGTTCTGTACTTTTTCTAGGTCGACATGAATGCCTGCAGAGTCAATTACATACCCCAAATATTTTATGCTGTTTATCGCAAATGAGGATTTGTCCATGTTTAGATATAGCCGATGTTGCTGGACAGTGTCAAAAAATTGCCAAATTTGTTGGACATGTTCTTCCCATGATCGACTGAATATCAAGATATCGCCGAGATAGACAATGACACATTTAGCGATAAAAGGTTGTAGAAGGTCATCCATATATCTCATGAAGGTTGCAAGTGCATTGGTTAAGCTAAAAGGCATGACTAACCATTCAAACAATCCTTCCTTGGTCTTGAAAGACGTTTTCCATACATCGGTGGAATCAATTGGAATCTGGTGGTATCCCACTTGAGGTCGAGTTTCGTAAAGAAATTAGCAACTTTCAGATTGTCAATGATTTCATCAATCCGTGGAAGAGAGTATCTATTCTTCACTGAAATTTTGTTGAGAGCCCGATAGTCAATGCACATGCGTCGAGTCTCGTATTTATTTGGAAATAAGATGATTGGACTTCCACAAGGAGAGGAGATGGGGTGGATATAAACCTTATCGATAAAATCCTAGATTTGTCTGTGAATCTCTTCATTTTTGAGAATGGATCTTTTGTAAATAGATGTGTTAGGCAATGAAGAACCATGAACAAGTTCAATGGAGTGTTTTACCTGACAGTCCCGAGGTAATCCATTTGGTGCTTGAAATATGTTCTGGTATTCTTCAAGAATGTTGTCGATCTATTGTTGTTTTTGGGACCTATGCTGGTCGGTGAGTCGACTTGTTGTTGCACTCTTCCTAGAATGTTGAGGATTGATCATTATTAATGCAAACTTTTGAGCACTATTGAGAATCTTCTTCATTTGTTTGTTAGATATCATAGCCACCATTGATGTGGGTTGTCACTCTCGTATGCCATACCATTGATTTCATATTTTGACAATCACCTTCTGAGTTCGTGACTGATATGTACTGTGTTGATCCTATAGGTAGGGTTTACCGAATAAGGCATCGACTACGGAAAGTGGTACCATGTCACATAGTACTTCATATTCAAAAGGATTAATGAAGTAGGCAAGTTGGAATTGTCATGTGATACTCAGCTCCTTCTCATCCTTCATCCAACCAATATTATAAGGCTGAGGATGTGGAGTGGTGACAAGACCTAATTTATTCACAAGATATTCAGAAATGAAGTTCTTCTGGATACCGTTCTCCATAATAATATGTAATGGATTTTTCTGAACCCATATCTATGTATGGAATAGGATCTCTCATTCCTCCTCATCAACGATGGTCGAGGTTGAAGCCAGGATGGTTATGAATCTGGATCATATTCTACCAAGTTTCTGTCAGACAAGTCGGATGTTGATAATTTTTCCAAAAATGTCTTCCAAGATTCACATTCTGACGTATCATGCCATGATGAACTATGATAATCACACCATTTCCTGGTAGGGTTCTGTTTGCTTCGATCCCTCTTGTCTTTTTAAAATTTTTTCTTTCGATGATCGGGATTTGGTGGAGTCAGCTGAGAAGGATTCTTGAACTTGTCAGAGTGAGATGGCGACATCTTGTCAGATGTTCAACCTGTTGGATTGTTTGTGAAATGTATTTTTCCTTTATTTTTAGCTTCAATCTTTCTAGCGTAATGAAATGCATCCATAAGCGTACTGATAGTCATAAAATCCATCTCTTGTTGAATGTACAAGGATAAACTACTGATGTACTCCAGGACACGCAATTTATCTTCTTTTTGGACACAAGGTCTAGCCATGAGTCGATAGAACTTGTTGGTGTAACTCTGTATTGATTGGTCTTTCCACTCCCTTAGCTACTACCACTTCTTGTACTATTGTACAAGGTACTTGGGTAGATAGAACTCCTTTCAGCCATACTCGAAAATTTTTACCCATGTGTCCATGGGGTCTTCTTCTTTTTCCATCTTTGTCGATAGATTTTCCCACCAAGAGTGTACGGAGGTTGACATCTTTAAGGATGCAATGGTGACCTTTTCCACTTTGGAGAGTTGATTTACCACATAGTAGGATTCCAATTGTTGTACCCAATTATCAATGAATTTCACTTCAAACTTTCCTTCAAGGTTTGGTATGTCCAGATTCATTTTCACTTTGAAGGGGCTGATTTTATCAAAGTGATATCATGTTGAGGATTATCTCGATTTCGCAGTGGCTCTCATGAGAATCTCTCTAAACTGGGTGAACATTTTGGTTCACTGGGGAGCTAGTGATTTTTCTGAGTTTCTTTATCTCATTAGTTGCATGTCTATTGTATGATTCTTTGGTCATCCTTTTTGAAGTTGAAGGAAGTGTCTGCTTGTGTTGCTAAGTTTGTGAGCATTTTTGAACTTGCATAAGTTAAATAAATTTGATGGAATTTTTTATGTAACTTAAGCTCTGAATGAAATATTTCTCTGATACCAATGATCCAGGTCATGCCCAGGTTCACAATGGGGACAAAATTTGACTGAATGAGTCGAGCACTGCTATGGTGGAAGAATATAAGAAGAACCAACAAAATAGAAAAAAACACTAGATCGACAAGAAATATACCCACAGACAGTATGAAAGAATTCAAACCAATTTATTACTTCTTCTCCATGAAATATGGAGGAACCAGATGATGATCAGAAATATGTCTATATTACACAATGTACATGCTTATATAGAATGTTGAGATGCTTGGGTTACTACTCGCTACATTCAGTTACAAGAAGTTATAATGGTTAGAAGTTCAATCATCACAGAGCATTTTGGTATGCTATATTTGAGGTTGAGGGTGAACCTGTCGAATACGAACTTGTTAGATGAACATGTTGAGGAAAACCTGTTGAAGGTGAACCCGTCGGATGCCAAGGAGGACCTGTTGGCTACAGGTTGGATAATCTTAAGAGGGGGTAGTTCAAGGATGGATTGAACCTTTATAGGATCAATAATGTCCCCTAATGTTTTAATTAAGTTATTACTAAGAAGGGGGGGGGATGAATTAGTAATAACGCATATATGTATGATTTAACTTATGCAAATTTTCACATAAATACAAATTTCCACCATCCAAAAGAACAATTGAAAAAACACACTAATATTTGAGAATAAATGTATATCTATAAATATATATATGTAGAATTACATTAGATGGATATAACTGTATCTAAACACGACCAACCACTCATTGTAGGTATTACCCTGAACCCAAGTACAATTTACGGTCTGTTGGAACCGACCTACAACAACTTCAATCTACGTGAGCACCAAATTGAATAGATATCAGTCCAACTATGCAAACTCCGACATGTGGATTCAAGTGTTGATATGTGGAAAACTACGCTCTCTAGTTGTGGAAGCACCAACTTTTGTTTGTTCTCTAGCATCGACTAGAAGGAGGATACAACCCCTTGAGTTTTATCTCCACCAACAAAAATGATGCTTCTACACACACATTATATTCTCCAACACTGATTTAAAGGAGACTACAACTACAACCCCTTTCTCCTTGCCCCATATGACCTCCTTGATATGAAGTATGATTGTATTAAGAAAAAGTGTAAAAAAAGATTATCTTTACAATCCACAATTTCTCTACCTTCATTTATCTGTGTCTTAATATATGCATCTACACAGACAATTACCCAAAATATGATGTGTGACTTTTATTGCGTCTAAGTCCTTTCAGCTGACTTGTGTTTGAAAAGAGTCTATATCTTAGTTATAATTGTTGTTATGCGATATGCATATTCACTGAGCAAGGTATGGGTATCATTTTCTTCAAGCGCACTTATTCTCTATTCATCACTATCTGATCAATGCGCTATGGATCTGCTACATAAAGATACTTGCTACGATCGATGAGCCATTGATACCCCAAAGAAATTTTGAAGTTTGTCAAACAGTTATATCAAATATTTATTCTCCATAATATTACTTCACCATATCTATCTCTTGCTTATTTATAATCTTCTTGACTCAAGAGATGTGTCTAGTTCCTTAAATTTTGATAACATCCCACTTGATTTCATTTTTAACAAGTTAGGATTTGTGTCTACATTCCACTTTCTAAAATTAATCTTTGTGTAGTGTATGATGTACATATGCCAACATCCTTATGGGACTTTTACACACATCTTTTTATTACTTATGTTTCTTTACAAATATTTGTGCCACATACCATATTGTTTGTGGGACTTTTACACACGGTTTTGTTTTTCTTTGTTCATTAGTATAAAAAATGGTATTTTCACATATAATCCATTTTTTCTATTATTTTTTAAGTATTGTTATATGCGTATTTGTGACCAATTTCATGGTGGGATTTTTTCTTTCATGTGACTTCCACATTCTTACATTAGCATGTCTTCAAGCTGGATGTGTGCGAGGAAGTCTTCAACTTCTTCTAATGTTATTTTGGCAATCCCCTTGACAATTGATTCTTTAACATCTCCTTGAAATCTCCTTTGAAATATCCTTTGACATATTCTTTGACATCAATGACAATTCATGCTTAACAATCTCCTCCTTTGTCATTGATTTTAACATCGCCTTACGTGATGGTACCTGTTATAAACTCTCCCTGAAAGTGAGATTTACTTGAGTGTGTCAAAAGCTTCTTTTGTCGTTTCTTTGCTCTCTTGTCATTTGGATTTCTCTTTCTTTTTCATCTTCGGGATGTTTCAGTTTCTTTGGTTTGTCATTGCTCCCCATGTCATTAGGATCTTTTATTTTCATCTTCTCTCCCCCTTTGACATCAATGGAAAAGGGACATTTTTATTTGATGTCTTCCCTTGTCTTGTGCTCACTGCTTTTAATATGCCAGGTCATAGATAATTCTTTCTCTACGTTAGATTCATGGATCTTACCTATTTTTCCTCAATAACATTTTCTGGATCTAATTTAATGTAGTCTGCAAGTAATCATGTATTGGACTGTGGATGTTAATTAGAGGAAATTTCAACTCAAAATGGGCCTTTTAACTTTTATTCAAATTCCATGTTGTCATGTGCTAGCAAATGAAATTTCTTTAAATTTGAAATACCGTATAGGTCTTAAACATTTTTTTAATATAAATTTGGGGATAGGTATCATAAAAAAAACTACTTTTTTTGTTTGTATTTTTGACATATATCCCCGTGTTTTTACTCAATTTTCGATCGAGAGAGCTCATTGGATGTGGAATTAAATTTTGCATCCAATGAGTACCCACTCGGCATACTTTTGATGGACCCCGCTACCCCAAAAATAAGAAATACCTGAAAAAGCGTAATGATGACATCATCATTCCATTTTTTTAGGTATTTCTTGTTTTTGGGGTAGAGGGGTCCGTTAAACGTATGCTGAGTGGGTACTCATTGGATGTGGAATTTAATTCTTCATCCAACAAGCTCTCTTGATCAAAATTTGAGTAAAAACACGGGGAGATATGTCAAAAATACAAACAAAAAAGTAGTTTTTTTCTTTTCTTCCTCCAAAATTAATAAATATTACTTTATTATTTTAACTATTATTTTATTAGTTCATTTTAGGAGGCCCATTTTGAGTTGAAATTTCCTCTAATTGAAAAAAATTCCCTCACTCAGCTCTACATGGCCTACACCACCCAAGGACACCCATGAATGACTCTCATTTGACCCCATTTGAACCCCACACCCTCAAGAAGGCTTAAAAACATGAAAAGGGGCTTAAAAATCCCTAAAAAGATCATAAATATCTCTCATAGGGGCTAATGCCTCCAAAAATGGGCTAAAACCCCTCAAAGGAGACTAAAACCCTAAAAGGAGCTAAAGATTGAGCGAAAGGGGCTAAAGCCCTGACCAGGGGATTAGAACCCTAAAAAGCTATAAATAGAGGGGTGGGGGTCACTCTCAAGACATTCCTTCCTTGCATACTATTATGCTGCCCAAGTGTGTGCCTTGAGACCATTTTTCCTCTCAAGCCATTTACTCTCCCTCTCATCCATCCTCCCATTGAGCCATAGCTCCCCCATTCTCAAGAGAGCTGCTTATCCAAGCTAGGGCATGGTGGCCCATCGCCACCCATTGAAGGTATAATGTCTGTTTTGTCTTGTTTGCTTAGTTTTTTCTAACCTTTCTTTGCTTGCAGGTTTCATGGCCTAACATGTTCTTGTAGGTATCCCTTTTTTGTTTGCAGGTTGTCTAACAAGTTGTATGCAAGGTATTGGATCTAAACCCATAACCTTGTGTGCAGAGGGGTTTCCATTTTCTCCATTTATGTTCTTTATTTACTTTCTATTTTGTTTTTCTTGCATAACCACTAGGAACCCTATCCTTCCGTCCTATAGACAGAAGGTAGCGATTCCTACCCCGTAGTAAGGGAGAAATCCCTGCTACAGTGGACACCATGCATTTTATTTCCTTTAATGAATTTTCCCTGTTATTGCACATATTTCCAATCTTTCACATGTGTGGCAAAAATTGATGTGCTCGATTTCTTTCTAATGTGGTATATTCATACTATTCCTTTTACTTCAACATCATTCTTCTGAATCACATTTTTTTCCTTTATAGAACCATGCAATTAATTTTTTGTTCAGCATGATCTCCTTGTATTGCATGATGCATGAACTCATTAACTTTGACGCCCCTTCAATTTTTGTTTGAGCACGTGAGGAGCAACTTCCTAATTCTATAAGTTGGTAGTGTTTTCACTTTATTCACCACCTTGATTCACACACCATCAAGCTTATTCTTTCAATTACGTCTTTATTTTCCATTCTTTAGTCTTTGTTTTCCATCATGTCTTATTTTCAATGATTGAATAGTTCCCTTGACAATATTTGCACAATAGTTCAATCTCAATAGATTAATCTAGGATAGCTGTGAGCAGATATAGGCATTTGGAAAACTATATGAAAGAATCCAATTTCATGCTATGGTACAATTAATAGTAGTTCAATTAGAACACTTCTGAGATGATGTACAACCTAAGAATTTGGGTTGTTGTTTTGGAACAACAACAACAACAACATAGATTTAACCTCTTGAATTGCGGCCGAGTACGCTTCTGATGATTTGTTATCTTGAAATTTGGATCTTCTTCCTCTGTTGCAATTACTTGAGTTTACATAGCTAGCTTTAATGGACTTGGACTTTCATCTTTCACCTCTACTTGTCGTCCAAGTGGAAGAAGGCGACCTCAAGCTGCATTTGTGATTCATTTCCATCTACTGTCATCTTCAATTTTGTTATGCTTCAATTTTGTCCTTATCTCCAAATTGTGTCTTGACATAATATGAGCGAGCTTCAAAGCTCCAAAAGTTTTGTAATCATATTTTGAATATAATACAAAATGCTTCCCTTTTCTGCAGTCATGGTGTATTACTTTTACATATATTTCCTTCTGTTTTATGCATGGAAATTTTACTTTGATAGTAACAACTAAATGCTTCAAAATATATAATAATTCAATGCAAACCCACGTACTTCCTTAATCCTTGAGTTTTTTATCTACCTCTTTTGGAATAAATGATCCTACATAACCTTTCTAGGTTATCAATGTAAGCATCAACCACTTGATTTTGGTACTGTGTACTATGTTAGTTCCATCTTTTGTGCATTCCTGATATGTATTTCTCAGCCATATATTCTTGATTGGTTGAGCTATGTCGAAGTTATCTTCACTTCTAACACACTCCTGAGATAAATTTCTTTCCCAAGCATTCCGATGCTTACCCGGCCTCTGCTCCTGGGGTGAACAATTTTCCACAAATTTTTGCCAACTAGTTTTTCTTTGTTGCTGATTTTTTAGGAAACATTTCAAGGACTTGTGCTCATATTTATCACATACATAGAATATTATAGTGTGGAAATATTTTTCTATATGTACAACAAAATTACATCTCTAAGATTTTATAATGATGTCAGTATTTTTATATCCTGAATTGTTAACATACCTTAGTTTCTCACTTCTTGTAAGTAGTTCATGTTTTCTGTGGAATGTATCCCATTGGTTGAAACCAAGTTCTTTTTTGTCACTCATTCCATCATTATCCCTTACAAACCCAATACCAGTCTTATCTTCTAGATATCGTTGACAACTTAGGATCTCATCTAGGATATTTGATCCATTGTTGAACTTATTTTGAGTTTCCATGTCACTACCTATTCCATCCTTTCCTTTGAATTGCACTGGCTACTTTTGAGTGTGATACATCTAATTCTTTTAATGCAATTTGTTTCTATAATATCTCATTTACTAATTCCAACTCCTTCCAGAACTTCTCAAGCACACACTTATTTTCTTCTAGTTCCTTGATTCTATCTTTTATGCACAATAGTTCCTCTTCCTTGGCTTCCATTTGTTTCTTCAAGTCTTCATGCATATCCCCAATCTTCTTGAATTTTTTCCTTCCATTTCAAGCTATTCTTTTAGTGCCTTGTTATATTTTATTGATCTCTTCAAATATTTGAGTGTGCTAATTAACTCACCTTCCCAATCAACGCCAATAATGTCTTCATCTTCATATCTTGAACTTCCTTCAGAGCAAATGGACTTTCTAAACATCGACAGTGATCATGCAACTTCATAAGAGGAGTGTTTTTTATTGAAATTTTTATACAAATTGAATAATTCTTTTGAGCTACTTGATTTATTCTTTTCATCAGACTTTGGATAAGGCAAGTATATGCCATTGTACAACCATTCCTTTAGACCTTTGGATATACTAATTGAATCTCCTTTTGTTGATGATTTTCCTCATGTTGCATTCTCATCCTGAATCAAGGCCATGAACAATACACCCCTTGGAATATCATCATTCTCTTCTTACTAATATGTATATTTTGGGATTTCATATCCATCTTCCACCGATTTCGACATATCCATACCAAGTGTTTGCAGATAGACTTATATTTGGATTTTCCAAAAAATATAGTTTGAGCCATCAAATATTGGATCCATATTGGTGAATACCCATTCTTTCTTATCCATATATGCATTAGATATTATCTTCCATATGTTAGTATGTTACTGAAGACACCCGCTCTGATACCAAATGTTGGAATTAACTTATTACTTGCGGGGGGGGGGGGG